>MU174354.1:40987202-41198977 GCA_016696395.1 Antechinus stuartii
TCTGGCAGGGAACCCATACTTTGGAACCAAAGAGACTCTAATTCCACAAAAAAAAGTGTTTTGATTTAAACAAAATTGAAAGACGAAAGAATTTAAATCAAGATTTGAATCCAAACCTGGCACTCTTTCTACTGTACAACATTCTTCTTTGTTTCAGTGGCCAGTTCATGAGTTATCTAACCAACAGCAAATGGTCCATGAAATGAGCCTTAAAGATCATCTCTCTCTTCATTTTGCAGATAAGGAATCAATCTTAGCCATAGAGGTCAAGAAATGACTTTCGCAATGTCATACAGCCAGGGAGCAGAAGCCCCCAAGATTCTTGATGCCTCTTCCCAGCATCTTTCTCTGAGGCAAGAAAGAAGCTGGAACTGAATTTTAACCAACGAAAAGCCAAATTTTATATGCATCCCCAAATTTGGTTGGCTTTGTACTATCACAGACCATAAGAATCTCCATCTCCCAAGAAAGTTTTTTCCCTTTACCTACCAGTTCCCAAGTGGTGGTCCCCACAGCCCCAAACACAGACTTGGAAGAAGAGAAAAGGGAGGTGTTTCTCTCTGGATTTTCCTTTTTCTTGGAAGAGCAGGAGAGAGAAGTGGCTTATACTAGCCAAGGACCAACAGTAGCACTGGTGACAGCTTCAACACAGGATTGGCTCCTGCCTACTCCAGCAGGAGCCCAAGCAACACAAACAGATTAATCTTCATTGTCAGGCCTAAAGTATACTTCGATTTGTTTAAGAGGCATTCTGTGACTGACACCACAAAGTGCTTGGGGAATCTTTTGTCTGAGCTAAAGAGCAGGGCATTTGAGGCCCAGTCAGGTTGCTCCCAGAGGGGCCTTGGGTCTATTTTCCTGGGCTTTTAATCTCCCACATAGACAATGGAGAAGCTAGGTGAAAGTGTCTGAAGAGTAGAGGCAAAATATAAAAGGATAGCCTGCAGCTGGAGAATACTTGGGGGGAGGAGAGAGAGGTACGGAGGGAATATAGCTAAACTTCTTCTTTGATACAAGTTTTCCAGATTATTGAGAAATGCACATCTTTCTCCTTTCCCCATCCTCCTCCATGTGAGCCAGACCACTTTTATCTCTTTGCAGAGCTCAGATCCCCAAAGGGTCTCCATTCCAACTCAATAGGCCCAATTCTATCGGATTAACCCCAGGCACTGAGACAGCTCCCAATTAGTATAGCAGCCTTTGGCCAAAGCCAAATGTCAGGTTCCTACAAGGGTGAGCAGGCATGGCCTCAGGGACTTCATTTTTCCCCTTTTCCCAGAAAAAGGGCAATTCCTCAATGGCTCAGCATGAGGGTGTATTGTATGTATGTATGTTGGGGAGAGCAATTTCAGGGAGGAGTAGCTGTGGAGAAGTTGACATATAAAGAGTCCTAGAGCAAACTTTAAGCCTCAGAGAACAATTAATTAGGGCAGGTAAGGATGAAGGAGACAGATTTTTGAGGTAACTGCCTGCGGGTCTCTGGAATCCTCTGCAGTATGGAGATAAGCAAGGGAGCCTGAGTTAATAGTCAGATAGAAACTCATATTTTTCATGGGAAGATTTCAGGTACATTCTTAAATTTCACAAGATTTAGTTGGAAAGGCCATTAGAGATATCCTCATTTTATAGATGAAGAAACTGAGGTCCAAAGAAGGATAGAATATGGGAGGAGCCAGGAAATGGAAGAATTAGGAAGTAGGCAGAAGCAGGTCCTAGTGATTCAGCAAGTATATGGAGGAGAAAGGTAGAGAGAAGTGGATTAGGCTTTTCTATAATGCAGTGTTGATCATAAGGCAGGCCACCATTTCCCTCCTCATCTTTACACACTGATATTGCTATTATTTGTCCTTTGTGACCATGACATCAGGAGGGTGATGTCATAACATGTAAGTGAATTGGATTTAAGTCAGAGAGGACTACATAAAAACCTTATTTGTCTTTCAACATCTAGAACTATTAAGTTTGACCTGGTTATACCACAGAGAAATGATCTCTTTTCCCTAAATTCCTAGTGAATGTTTTATCTATGTTTTCCCAAAAAAAGCTCATTACAAGATTGAAACCTAACTGCTAGTATGGAGCAACTAGGGTTCTATGGTGATGATATTTGAAGGGACACACTTTCCCTCTCTACTCACTTCCCATCCCTACATTTCACCTTGCAGTCTACTGCCAGCCCATCCAACTGAGAAGTGTGACTTCCTCTGGGATGTCACCTTCACTGAGCACTAACGTGATATCCCTCTCCTGGAGTCTACCTTCCCCTTAACCCTATATGAGTGATGGCTATACTATTCAGGGAATGGGCTCCCTCTCCTCTCAGCACCGCTGAAGCTGTGATAGTGTTATCCTCACAAATACTGCCACCACCATCACCCCATATCCATTCTTCCATTCTCTGTACATCTGAGTTTGTCCCAGACACATTCAAGCCTGGCTCCACTGTAAATTCCCAGTTACCTCACACTACTCTTCATCATATAATCTATGCTCCAGATAACTTGTGCCTTTTTTTCTACCTGCAACCCCCAACTACCCCTCTCCTCACCTCATCTACATAACTTCATTTGAATTCAACAAACCTTTATTGAACTCCTGCAATAATCTAGGTGGGTACAGGCAATGATAGGGTACAACGATGAAATGAAAAAAGAAAAAGCTCTAGCATCTTACATCCTACAGGGGGAAACAACATTACAAATCAATACAAGATACAAAGTAAATACAGACTAATTCAAGAGGACATTAATAACTGAAGGAATAAGAAAAAACCCTGGCAGAGAGTGGCAATGAAGCTGAGCCTTGGGAAGTTCCAAGAGACAAAGGTGAGAAAAGAGGGTTTATCAGAGAAGGATAGACGGTGCAGAGACAAGAAAAAAAATGATAAAATGTCTTGTAGAAAGCAAATTGAATTCTGAGAGGAAAATTACAAATTCTGTTTTAGATATGTTGAACTTGAGATTCCTATGCAACATCAGGAGGAGATATCTGTTTGATAATGAAAGATTAGCACACAGGAGAAAAGATCATTCAGAAGTCAATTAAGATTTTTTTAAATTCTTAAATCAATTAAGCATTTTAAGCATTTGCTAAGAAGTGAACTAAGTATAGAGATTAAAGAAAGCAAGACTAGTTTCTGTCTTCATAGAGCTTATATTCTAATGTACATAATTAAGAAAATACAAGATATGTATGGAGAACAAGAGGACAAGGCACTAGACGCTGAGGGAGGGTGCAGAACAGAGGAGAGGAAGGATGTACTGAGAAAAGCCTCTTTCAGAAGGCAGGATATGAACTGAATCTTAAAAGAAGCCAAAAAAAAAAAAATCAAGAGGCAAAGGGAAATGGTCAGAGCATTCCATGAATGAGGAGAGCCAATATAAAGATTAGAAGGTGGACCATTATGTTCAAAGAATAGTAAATAATCCAGTGTATCTGGATTATGGGGCAGACAGATGCCACAGTGGATAGAGACCTAGTCTGGAGTCAGTGTCACCTTTCTGAGTTCAAATCTGACCTCAGACCCTTATTAGCAGTATGACTTTGAGCAAGACATTTAATCATATTTGCTTCAGTCTCCTCATTTGTAAAATGAGCTGGAGAAGGAAGTGACAAACCACTCCATTTTCTCTTTCAAGAAAACCACAAATGAACTTACAAAGAATGGAACATGATTGAAAAGTGATAACAAGGCTGGATCATAGATTGTATGTGAAGAGGAGTAAAGTGTAAGTAGTCTGGGAAAGGAAAAAGACTATAGAGATTTTTCTTAAAATGACAGAGAAGCTTATATTTAAAGGTAAAAGGAAGCCACTGGAGCTCCTTAAGCAGGAGTGGGGAGGAGGGAACCTAATCAGACCTATGCTTTAGAAAAATTCCCTTGGTAACAGAATGGAGGATGAATTGCAGTAGAGAGAGATGAAGCAAGGAGATCTATAGAACACTATTGTTAATAGTTTTGCTAAAGGTAGTAAAGGTCTGAATTAGTATGGTATTAGTATGAGTGGAGATAGGGACAAGCATTACAGATATTGTAAAGGTAGAAATGAGAAAACTTAGTAACAGATTAGATATGTGGGGTGAGTGATGAGAACTGAGGATGATTTTGAGAGCAAAAACCTGGGTAACTAGAAGGATGATGGCAACCTCAACAATAAAAGCAAAATGTGGAAAGGGGGAAGGTTTCAAAGGAAATATGAGTTCTGTGTTAGACACAGTGACTTTGAGATGTTTAAAGGACATCCAGTTTGAGATGTGAGTGGGATGTGGATGATGATCTGGCAAAGAAGACTTAGAAGGAACAGTCAGATAGGTAGGAGGAGAACCAGAGAAGAGCAGTGTTGGAAAAAAAAAAAAAACAAAACTGAGAGAGGAAAAAATGTAAAGATTGTTAAGATCAAGAGAGGTCAAGAGATATGAAGACTGAGAAAAGACCATGGGATTTAGCACTTCGGAAATCACCCATGACCTCAGGGAGAGCAGTTTCACTACAGTGAATCTGGAAGCCAGATTGTAAAGGGGTGAGAAGTGAGTGGGAGGTGAGGAAGTGGAGGCTGGGAGTGTAGACGGCTTTTTCTAGGAGTTTGGCAGTGAAATGCCTTTGCTTGTCTCATCCCCCTCTGCCTGGAATGTATTCCTTTCCACCATCCCAATCTCCATTTGTTGAAATCCTTCCATGTTTTTAAGGTCTAACACAGGCACCACCCCTCTGATCCCCTCCACCTTCTCAGCCCCTCACCTAAATCCGTTTCCTCTCCATCCTCAGATGTCTTATAACATATTATTTAGACTTGTCTTTGTACTCCACTAATTCTACCTTAGTTTAAAATTATTTGTGTATGTGTATTTCTCCCCATTAGACTATAATGTCCTTGAGAATAGGATCTATATCAAATCTGTTTCTGTATCCTGTCTGTAGTGCTTTGTACACAGGTATATAACACCTAGTTTATATCCATCAGATATGTGGTATCCACAAATCAATCTTAAGACTTTTGGGACACCCCATAAAAAGTCTGCATTTTCAGTTGCTTTTGTCTATGTCTTAACTCTCCTATAAAATTATAAATTGCTGTGGCCTATTTCTGTGGAGAACACTATGCTACACATAGATGGTGCTCAAAAAAATCTGTGAAATAAATGGATGAGGGAATGATTAAATATTTAAATGATAGAATATTATAGCTAGAATGGATCTTAGATATCATATAATTCAGTTCCCTGAGAAAACTGAAGTCCATCAAGAATGAGTGATTTCCCTATGCTCCTCTGGGGCAGAGCCAGGATTGCAATGATCTCCCCATTTCCAATCAAGAACTTCTCTAGTTTCTTAGAAAGGAACAATTTAGCCCTAAGGAAAAAGGAATATTTTCCCCTAGAGTCACCTTCAACTTTTATCATCTATGAGATAAAATTAATCCAAAGGGAGGTTCTGATCTCACAGCTGTTCCAGAGAATTCCTCTAGATCTGACAGCTGGTAGCAATGCCAGGGAAACCTCCATTAGAATCTCAACAGTATCACCTTACATAGGCCCACACTGGAAGTCACTCTTCTATACCATTCTCCTCTCAGTGTTTACTACAGTGAACTCCTGGAGTCCTAAACTCTAAAGAGTTGGAAAACACCTGCAAGTCATCTTACTTAAACAAAACTCAAAGCATGGGGCTCCTTTACAACACTATTGAAGACTAGTGACTGAGGTCATTCAGTGATGGGAATTCACTGCCGTATAAGCAATCCATTCTACCTTTGGACAGTTCTAATTGTTTAAAAAAAATTCCTCTTTGAATTAAACTGACACCTGTCTCTCAGTTGCTTCCATCCATCCTTCCTAATTCTACCCTCTGGGGCTAAATAAAATAGGGCTTAATCTTTTTCTCACATGATTGCTCTTTAAATACCTGAAGGTAGCTATCAAAGCCCCACTAAATCTTTCCTTCTTTAAGAGAAACAATCCTAGTTCTTCAGCAAATTTAGGGGTTCCATCATTTCATTAGCTCTAATGGCTTTCTTCCTGCACATGACACTTGACTAGGTGGTATTCAGAGGGAGTTGGGCAGACCTAAGACCCAGCCTGCTGAAAGTTTATATCCTTAAGGAGACACTCTCCAGTGAATAGGAATGCAGAAAACAAACCCGTAAGGAATACAAAACCAGGGAAGCTTAATACCTTATAATGAAGGATAAGAGCAGCTGTGAGCAATGAAGGGAGAGTTGCTTAGAATCACTGACTTAAACAGAGGAAAGATGTCAGTTGGTCTGTAGCAGAGTTGTGTGAAGTCATGCATGGTAGTATTTTTTTAACCTAGAGAAATCAGAAATAGGAAGTATAAAAACAGGTTCCAGAAGCCCCCTGAAATTTCCAAAACCTTGACTTGTACACCTCACAGACATATTAGACATTAGACTTGTTTCCACCAGGTTTCCACTGGGACTTCCTACAGACTTTGTAAATAACCCAGAATCATAGCATCTTGTACTTTGAAGGGAATTTATAGGTCATCTAGTCCAAACTTCTGCCCAGTGCAGAAATCCCCCCAGCAATATCCCTGATAGATGATCATCCAGTCTCTGCTTGAAAACCTTCAGGGACAAGAAACTCACTACTTTCTAAGACTGTTTATTCCATTTTGGAACAGATCTAATTAAAAATTTCCCTCTTATACCAAGCTGAGAGCTCCCTTACTATAACTTCCATCCACTGCTCCCAGTCTTCCCTATGGGAGCAAGCAGAACAAATCTTAACCTTCTACAATATCCCTTCATATATTGAAGACAGTGTTCATGAATCCTCACTCCCAGTTTCTTCAGTGGATCTTCATAAACCCAGATTTTCCATCTCTCACCATCCAGATTACCCTCCTCTAAATTGCATTCACATTGATCAGTATCCTGTCTACAATGTGGTTCCAGAACAGAATTCAGAATTCCAAAAATGGCCCAATCAGAAAGCAGGGAGACTATTTCTCCTGTATCAGTCTTACACCGCCTGTGTCCAAAAGAACTGATTCACATCTTGCACAGACATAGCACTTAGTTATGGCAGAGAACTTAACAAAAGGCTGTCTCATTTGGTTCTCAGAATAACTTTTCAACTTTTTCAAGATTGAGATTGCTCTACCTATTTTACAGATAAGGAATAGACATTAATTGAAATAACTTGCCCAAGATCATACACTTAGTTTAACAGTCACCAGTTGTCAGGACTTTTCTCTTTCCACTGGGCTCAGATGACTTTGAAAGAGTAAGGTTGATGATTTGTGCACTTCTACCTCATTTCAATCCAATCCAAATCATCACTCATTTTTCATGTCATTGGTCTTCTTTGACAATGAAGGAAGAAGATAGCTAGATAACAGTGGATAGAGCACCAGCCCTGGAGCAGGAGGATCTGAATTCAAATCTGGTCTTAGGCACTTACTAGCTGTGTGACCCTGGGCAAGTCACTTCAACCTGTTTGCCTCAATTTCCTGACGTGAAGAAGATAATAGAAATCCACTCCAGTACTATGCCCAAAGGGCTATAAAACTGTGCATAGCCTTTGATCCAGCAGTATCACTACTGGGTCTATGTCTCAAGGAAATCATAAAGGAAGGAAAAGGACCCACATGTGCAAAAATGTTTATAGAAGCCCTTTTTGTTATGACAAAGAATTGGAAGATGAGAAGATGAGAATATCAATTGGGGAATGGCTGAACAAGTTGTGGAACATGAAGATAATGAAATATTATTGTTCTATAAAAATGATAAGCAGGCTGATTTTAGAAAGACCTGGAAAGATTTATACAAACTCATGTTGATGAACGGGCAGAACCAGGAATACATTGTACACAGCAACAGAAAGATTGTGTGATAATCAACTATGAAAGATTTGGTCCTTCTCAGTGGTTCAGTGATCCAAAGCAATCTGAATAAACTTTGGATAGAAACACCATCTGCATTCAGAAAGAGAACTATGGAGATTTAATGTAAATCAATACATGCTATGTTTGCTTCTTTTCTCTATTTTTTTCTCTCATGTTTTTTTTTTCTTCCTTTTTGTGCTGATTTTTCTCTTACAACATGATTCATAAAGAAATGTATATTTTAAAAGCATAACCAAAAAAAAAAAAACAATTAAAAATTTTGTAAAAGAAATCCACTCCATCATCTCTGCCAAGAAAACCCATAGGGTCATAAAAAGACCTGTAGATCCTTTAGCTGAGATTCTTACAACATGAACTTGAAGCCTTTAAAGCACTCTAATTGCCTTCCTGTAAAGCTTCTCTCTGCTTATCAATACCCTTCTTAAAACATGACTTCCAGAAGAGAACATCATATTCCAGATGTGGTCTGAGAGATCAGAGTTCAGGGATACTAGTATCTCCTACCCACTGGACCTCAAATGGCATTACCTTCCTTGACTGCTATATCATATTGTGGATTAAAGTTAAACTTGAGGTCTACAAAGATCACAAACTTTTATCAGATGAACTGCTATCTAATTGCACCCCTCCCTGCACTTATAAAATTGGAATTCAAATAAGGGTTTAAATTGGGCTGAAGGAGAGAGGCCAGCCTTGTGACTTTACCCTGAATAAGGCACTCCCAGGAAGGAACTCCCCCTCTACCAAGGGAGAGCAACACTTGCTCTGAACCTCAAATTACTGCCTGGGGCCCTGAGAGGTTAAACTCTGGATCCTAGAGTAGACTGGGACCTGGGGAACCAGCTAGTCCAGCCTCCATTTTACAAATAGGGCAATGAATGAAAGGAAACTAAATCACTTTCCAAGGAAATTATTCATTCACCCAGGAAAAAAAGCAACAGACGCAACACTTGAATTCGAATCCTCTGACTCCCAGATCCAGTGCTCTTTCCAGTGTACCATACTGCTTAATGAATTGAGTATTCTCTGGTTTCGGGCACTTGGTTATATCTTCTAAATTTTCTCTTCTTTTAGGGCATCAAGGTGGGCTCAGTGGGTAGAGCACTCAGCCCTGGAATTAGCAGATTTTAGTGACTTCACTTTAGCCTACTTGTCTCAATTCCTCATCTGTAAAATAATCAGAAGGAAGTGGCAAACTGCTCCAGCATTTTTGCCAAGAAAACCCCAAAATGGCATCCTGAAAAATCAGACATGACCCAAATGACAAAATAACAATGACAAAACCCAGTTTTTCTTGACTCTGATGCTACATCCATTATACTAGTGGTCTCACATAGGAATATTTCCTGCTTATCAAGGGCAGGTGGTCTCTTAGAGGATTTAGTCTGATTTAGGATTAGAAATTCCTTATGGGTCCTTATGTAACTCCCATTTAATAAATTGTATTCAATTAGCTGTCAGTCAACAAAATTGTTTATTTATTTGTTTATTTATCTAGCACCACTTTTAGAGCTTGCCCTCCCAAAGAAATGAGGAATTTGGAGGTTTAGTTTCCTTAATTCCAAAACTGGAAGTAGAGGAACTACTTTTCCTTTTTTTCCCAATTTTTCCAATTCCAAAATTGGAAGTAGAAGGAGAAATAGAGGAACTAAGCTAAGCCCAGGAACAAGGTCTTCCTCTAGCACTTTTCATTGCTTATAGATGGCTGACAAACATTCCAGGTTTTAATATACTCTATTCTTATATGACAACCTCTCTGTACTCTGGTTTGTTTCTTCTTTTGAATCAGTGTCCCATATTAGAACTTTTATAATATATATATTTTAGACTTATAAAAAACCTTTTTGGTCCCAGGCCTCTTTTAAACATTAAAACATTATTGTTTTTAATTATATGTTTTTATTAAAACATAAAACATTATTGAGGACTACCCCAAAATGCTTTTATTTATGTGGGTCCTATCCATTTCACCGTATCACATTTCACCATATCAGACAATAAAACATCTTGGTTTTATTATGAAAAGTTATAAACTCAAAGGGAGCTCTTTACCTCATCCCCACCACACTTTGAAAATCACCTTATTTTAACATGCTGCATTTAGTTCTTTTACAGTTATTCACTTAGAGATTTTATTTATTTATTTTTATTTTGGCCTAAGACTTTATCCTGTCAATATCTCTTGGATCCAGACTTTATCATCCATCATATTAGCTCTCTGACCTAGTTTTGTGTCATCTAAAAATCTGATTAACATTCTATCTATGCCTTCTATTGTCAAGATGAAAATCTCCTACTTACATGGTCATATTCTTCAATTCTCCCAACCAATACCAACCAGAATATGATCAATATTTACCTCTTTAAGACATTTAATCAGAGTACATGGAACTTGGCCAATGGTCGACAATAGAAATAATTCACATTAATATCAGAGATTAGTAGTTTATATATGGCTTTCCTCACAACCCAGTGACATAGACTATTATTATTTTACAAATAAAAAAAAAAAAAACCAGGGTCAAATCACACAATTTGTAAGCATCAAGCTTTCTGACATCATCAACTGCCATGATCTTCTAAGCTTCCTCATGGCTGCTTCTCAAACTAACAGGCTAAGAGGTTAATTAGCTTTCACATCAGTTCAAGAAGTACTTACTGAATGTCTGCTTTGTGCCTAATGCTGTGCTAAGTGAAAAGAATTTCTGATAACTACTGAGAGATCCAAGGCTATTAGGTCTGAAGAAGAGTAGACTTAAGCAAGACAAGGTAACTGCCTCCAAATGATCATGAAGAAGAGAGTATATATTAAACAATTTTATTTGTCAACTAGATGGCACAGTGAATAGAATGCTGGGCCTGAAGTCAGGAAGATTCATCATCCTGGGTTCAAATCTGGCCCAAGACACTTACTAGTTTAGTATGGTCAAAGGCAAGTCACTTAACCCTTTTGCCTCAGTTTCCTCGTCTGTAAAATGAACTGGAGAAAGAAAGGGCAAACCACTGCAATAATGTGGTCAAGAAAACCCCCAAAGACATCATCAAGAATAAGACACAACTGAAAAATGACTTATCAATAACAAATCTTGACGGAGGGAGAAAATATTTGTGAATCTCATTTGTTACTTTCAATCCCATTTCAAAGGCTACAGGATCAAACCCACTGGGCTTTGTGCAGTTTGCTCTGACTTGGGAGCAAACGGTGAGATCCTATTTGGTGGATATATTCTAACCCCAGACCTGAAACCCAGAGAGCAAAGAGCTCTCTTCTCTGTGTTCCATATTCATAGAAACTTAGCTGAGACTGGGAAATAGAGTCTCCCCAAAAGATGGCCATCTATAGTTTTTATTTGCTAAGGTCAGGTTGTATATGAATGAATCATCAGGAGAGCGAAGAATCCCTCTTTGTATAGGCAGTTGGGAAATGGAGGGGGGGGGGGGGATGGGGAAAGGAAGGAAGGGTTGGTCTGGCAAACTTAAACTTAAAGCTCTACCATTAACTGATCGATCTAGCACTAGGGTCCTGTTCCTGCTTCCTGATTATGACAGGACTGAGCCTCCACTCCCCCTACACACACACACACACACACACACACACACACACACACACACAGGAAAAGCACTATCTCCTTCTCAAAGTAGAGGTTTGTAAAACTTTCCAAGGCCCTGGTGAAGAGTTAGCTTCATGAGCAAATGGAGTGTGAAATTCCCCATTAATGAAAACTGGGATTAATTTCACCTCCATAAATGTTCACAGACGTAACTCTCTGAGACTGACATTGGCTACTTCCATACAGATATATTGTGGTCTTGCCCCTATTCTCTGCTTTATATTCTCAGACTCCCTTCTTGGTGGAGAAAAAGAGGTCTGGATCTTTCCCAAGAAAAGGAAACTAGAGAGACTTAGAGGAGGCTCTGGCTCTGTTTTCTATTTCTCTAACCCTAGGTGGCTATTGCTGCAGGACAGACCCAGTTTAAGCTGAGCCTGGAATTGTGTTGTGAAGCCCAGAGTCCATCCTTCTTTTCCTAGTACCTTCTTCTCCCTGAAGAGGACTGGACAAAAGGAAATGGGGAGAAATATAGTAAAATGGATCTTCCTCATAGCTGAAAGTGTGGGGGAGAGGGTCACTAAAACTGAATATTGTATATACAGAGGTGTGTTAGAGCCAATCTCCTCAAATCAGCTTCTCCGAACTTATTGTTAAATTTTCAGTGTGAATATTGACATCTGAAAAATAGGCAATCCCTGTAAATAAGGGCTTGATTTGCTGTTTTATTGATTGTCTAGACAGTAGAAAGTACTAATTAGAAAGTGTTAGTAATGCAAATTAAACCTGAAAATGCGTGCATATATCCTCACCTCATCTCCCAAAGCCCAGTTGTTTAACAGTTACCAGCACACCCTTGTATAACACAACAAACATTTCTTGTAATCAGTAGCATAGTAAGAGATTCAGGGAGTAAAGCCACCACCTGTCTAGAGACCCAGTGACTGGAGGATAACAGCAGCAACAGCAGCAACAGCACCACCACCAACTGACATTTATATAATACTTTAAATTTTGCAGAGTGCTTTCCATCCACAATATACCTGATTATGTGTGTGTGTGTGTGTGTGTGTGTGTGTGTGTGTGTGTGTGTGTGTGTATACATTCATTGTCAGACAAGATTTCTTAATCAGATGTTTTTGCTTAATTGTTTCTTAATCACAAAAGAAAAGAAGGGATCAAAGAAAAAGATCCTAGTATAACCTTTCTTAGAGGCAGAGGATTGGATTTATTAAACTCTAGAAATCTCTAGGAGTCTACAATTACTTTTAAAAATTAAAAAAAAGTTTTTTGAATTTTTCTCTCCCTTCTTCCAGTCCCTCCATCACCCATTAAGGCAAGAAATATGATACCCATTATATGAGTGAAGCTATACAAAACATATTTCTGTATTAAATATGCTGCAAGGAAAAAGAAAATAGTAATATATGTGTGTATATGTGTACATATACTATATACCTACATTCAACAATCTCATTAAGAATTCTTGTCTGACAATGAGTGTGTGTGTGTGTGTGTGTGTGTGTGTGTGTGTGTGTGTGTATTCTTAAGAGTTTTTAACCTGTCTTGTGTCATGGACTCCTTTAACATCTTTTGAGACCTACAGACCTCTTGTCAAAATAAAGTTTTAAATGCATAGAATCAAATAGATAGGATTGCAATGAAACTAAATATATTAGAAAAATAGTTTTCAAAACTAAAAAAAAGTTCCCTTATGGTTAAGAATGATCTCCTTAAGGAATGAATTAATCTAAATATTATAAATCAAGTCAAAATACCTCAGAATCTAAATTTGCCCACATGTCATATTCTTTATTCCTGCCCAACTACCCTAAGACAACTACATTCCTCTTGCTCTCATGAGTTTGCTCCAATTGCTCCTCCCAACACATCTACACAGACAATCAATTTCATCTTTTTCTTTTGAATTATCCAGATCATCTCCACAGTCACAGGTCCTCCTTCCTTCTTGCTTAGATTACTGTAATAATCTCTTAAACCCTCCCCATGTGTTCTTCCAACTCCAATCCCTCCTAGATACTACTGCCAGATTAATTTTCTTAATGTGCATCTTTAATTACAATCAAAAACCTTTAATGGCTCCACAATGCCAAGTTCCTTTGCCTTCCAGCCAAACTAGACAACTCATTTTGCCCCAAACTCTTCTTTACTGCATTAGCTCATACCATCCCTTAAGCCTGGAGGACATCATTCTTTTTTTACCAACTCTTTTTCTTGAAATGTGTGTAGCACAGTGGATAAAGGAAGACCTAAATTCAAATCTTACCTGGGATACTTACTAGCTATGTGACCCTGAAAGTCACTTAATTTTTTTCAGCCTCAGTTTCCTCATCTGTAAAATCAAAGTAATAACAGCACATACTTTGCAGGCTTTGTGAGGAAGAAATGAGATTATATTTTTGAAGTACTCTACAAACCTTAGAGAGTCATATAATTATTAGCAATTATAGATATTATTGTTCAATATCAGGCCAGGTGCCACCTATTCCATGAAACCTTTCCTGGTCTTTCCATTTAGAATTAAACCTACGATTAGACAGCCTTTTAGGATTTTTGACGGGCCTTCTATTCATTATCTCATTCTGAGTCTGTGAGGTAGATACCGTGACTGTTATTATGATCATTTTATTGAAGAAGAAATTGGCACTCTAAGAGTTTATAATATTCTTTGAATACAGGTCCTTCTGATACTAAATCCAGCACCCTCTCACCTACACTACACTGCCTTTCCAAGGATCCCGTCATACTTCCCCTATGTTTTTATCATATTCTAATTTGTAAGAGTTAGTTACCATAATCTCTCCAATTAGACCATTAGCTCCTTAAAGGTAGAAATCATGACACATCACTATATCTACAAATCCTTAGAACAGATACTTAGTCTCATCCCCTCATTCCAGAGAGGAGGAAAATAAGACCCAGGAATGGAAAGCACCTTGTCTAGTGTCACAGAAGTAGGAAATAACAACATTGGGATTTGGACCCAGGTCTTCCAACTCCAAATGAATGTTCTTTCCCTACATGACTGCTTCCATTAATGTTTGTTGAAATTAATTGAGTTCCTGGGAAGGCAGAAGATGCATGAATTCAATGAACTCTATACATATTGATTTCTAATTATTTCTGCAGTCTAACCCAAGCTTCTGCTGAAACTGAAACCCTTGTCAACCCTTCCTGGTCTTCTGTTCCCCTGACTTGAGTCTTCCTTCATTTGTCCCCAGTGGGTGTTGCCTGGGTGAGAGGAAGTAGAAAATCAAAGTCCTTTCTTTTCTAAGCCAGCTCTCCAGATCAATTGCAGTTGTAAAAGTTCACAGAGATAGTTATATATAATATTTTATGTGATCCTCAAATGAATTCCTTTTAAAAGCATCTTTTTCTTGGGCACTTTGAAATAATTAAAGTCTTCCATCAAATTATCCTGGAGATCTTTCCATGAAAAGCCTTTAATTTCATCCTCCTTAATGTAATTCTATCCTAGCAGATGAACTCAGCATTTTATTTTTCTTCAAATATTGTATCAGGGATCTTAATCTGAGTTTAAGTCTTACAATAAAGGGCAAAATCCTGTCACTAGACCCAAGGGGGAGCCACAATCCGTGACCCAGGAGAACAAACTCAGCTCAGTCTCCAACAACCAGCTCCCACTAGCATTGTATAGATCCTGCTCATTATGTGACCTTGAAGAAATCACTCCTTAAGCCTCAGATTCCTTATATACCAAAAGGGGTGAATAATGCTGGCACTACCTACCTCACTAGATTGGCATAAGGAAATAATATACAAAAAGTATTTTAAAATTTAAAATATCTGCTCTTATATGAGTATCTGTTACTACATAGAACAGGTACTTAGAAGAATACAAAGAATTATATAATATGGTTTCTTCCCTCTGGGAGTTTTTAATCTAAGGAGAAAGACCAAATATGCACACCTATATGTATAAATACATACATATTACATAGATGTATTGCTGCAAATATGTTATTTATATGTGTATATATATGTGTGTGTATATATATATATATATATTTGTGTGTACACACACATATATAGAGGTAGACATATAAAATATTCTAGGAGAATGTTCTTTGAGGTGTTAACTGCTTTGTTTTTATCTATTGAAAAGGGGAGAGATATGATGAAAGCTGAAGTTTAGGTAAATGAATGACTAAAGTTCACTGTAACTACAGGCATTTAGAAAATCTGGAAATTCATTTTCCTTTCCTCTTTAACATTCTCTCTTAAGCCTGTAGCATAGAGCTAAAGAAGGAGAAAGAACAGAGATATGAAAATCTGGCAACATCTTTGAGTCCATGACTATGCATTAAAAAGAAAATGCCCAGATGATTTAACTTGTTTTTTGTGGGGATTTTTATGAGAAAGACTCTGACATGACTGAAACAACTGAACAATGACAACAGAATATTCTACTGGGGTTCAAATGAAAGAGAATTAATTTATAGTGTGGCAAAAGGGATTTAAATTAGATCACCAAAAGTCTAACTGAATGAACAAGACAAAGTTTGGATTGGGAAACCAAAAATAACTTAATAATTCATTCTTTTCTAGCATTTGAGCTTTACAAAACATTCCTTCATGGAGTTAGAATTGAAAAGGACCTTAGGGACCATCTAGTCCAAATCCCTAATTTTATAGATAAGGAAAATGGGACCCACAGAGGTTACATGACATAAAGGTTGTAAATCACAAAGGTAAGATTTGGACTAAAGTTCTGTGACCTAAATTCAGCTTTCCTTCAATTGTATCACATTGTCTTCCTCTGTATACTATTCATACTCTACTTATATGTAGGATGAAGAGATGTGGGACAGTTGAGTGTAAAATCAGGAATTAGTTGATGGATCCAAAAAGTAGTCATTCATGTTATTGTTCAGTTATGTTGGCTTCATCATGACCGTATTTGGGGGAGTGGTTTGTCCTTTCCTTCTCCAACTCATTTTATAGAAGAAATCTAGGCAAACAGGGTTAAGTGACTCACCTGAGATAACATCACTAGTAAGTGTCTGAGACCAGATGTGAACTCAGAAAGAAGAGTTTTCCTGACTCCAGGTCCAGCACTCTATCTACTATGCCACTGAACTGCCGATTCATTACTGAGGTAAGATCAATTTGGACAGCAAGTCACTAGAGGAGTGTTTTAGGGATCTGTCCTTGGTGCTGTTTTGGTTTGATTTTTTTTTTTTTAATCAAAGGAAATTGAGAGTGTGAAAAGATTTTTTTTTCTTTTTTATTATTATAAGTTTTTATTTACAAAACATATGCATGGGTAATTTTTCAACACTGACCCTTGCAAAACCTTCTATTCCAACTTTTCCCTTCCTTCCCTCTACTCCTCCCCTAGATGGCAGGTAGTCCCATTCATGTTAAATATGTTGAAGTGTAGAGAGCTGGAACTCTGGAGAAGTATACTTGAAACAAGGTGTTAACTCAGTGGAATTGATAAGATAATGGTTCTCTAGTATACATATATACTTAGTACAGTGATGTAATGGTTCTCTAAGTTCACACATAATCAGTATGCTATAATGATGTAGTTACAATAAGGTATATAAGGGCTAACAAGGACTGGAAGATAGACATTCTATCTTTGACCAGCCTCCTGGTGACTCTCATGTCACCTGCACTAAGATCAAGACTGGGCCAGAATAAAGAATCTAGACTCTATTCTTGACCATTCTCATGGTATCTATCCTGCTGAGACCAAGGCCCTTCCAGAGGATCTCCAGAAAGCTAGCCTGAATATTACTTTAAAGTATATGTTAAATCCAATATATGTATACATATTTATACAGTTATCTTGCCACACAAGAAAAATCAGATCTAGAAAGAAAGGAAAAACCTGAGAAGGAAAACAAAAATGCAAGCAAACAATTACAGAAAGAGTAAAAATGCTATGTTGTAGTCCATACTTTTTTCCCATAGTTCTCTCTCTGGGTGTAGCTGATTCTCTTCATCACTGAACAATTAGAACTGGTTTGAATCATTTCCTTGTTAAAGAGAGCCATATCCATCAAAGTTGATCATCGTATGGTTTTGTTATTGCCATGTATAATGATCTCCTGGTTCTGCTTATTTCACTTAGCATCAGTTCATGTAAGTCTCTTCAGACCTCTCTGTATTCATCCTGCTCGTCATTTCTTACAGAACAATGATATTCCATAACATTCATATACCACAATTTATTCAGCCATTCTCCAATTGATGGGTATCCATTCAATTTCCAGTTTCTGGCCACTACTAAGAGGGCTGCCGCAAACATTCTTGCATATACAGGTCCCTTTCCCTTCTTTAAAATCTCTTTGGGATATAAGCCCAGTAGTAACACTGCTGGGTCAAAGGGTATGCACAATTTGATAACTTTTTGAGCATAGTTCCAGATTGCTCTCCAGAATGGTTGGATTCGTGTGTGAGAAGACATAAAACAATGTTATGCAAGTATTATTTGAATGCACATGGAGTTTGGCCTGGAGAAGAGAACACTAAAGGAAACATGATAGTTATTTTCATCCAAGTACATCCAAGAATTGTCCAACTCCTTTTTTTGCCCCATTAGTTCTCTCATTAATGATGCTTCTTTATCTAGTTCTAAACTCATCTTCCCATTAGTCTTTGTTGCTCTAAAGATAAGCCATTTCAATTCAATTCAGTTCAAATGAACAAGCATTTAAGATCTTACTGTATGCACTAAGGTAGAGTCCCGGGAAATAAGGACAAAAAAAATAAAGGTCTCTGACCTCAAAGAAGTTACATTATACTGTGGGATGCAACATATATATTTATATGGGTAGATATAGATATAGATAAATTAAAGTGGAGAAAGTACCAACAACTGATAAGATAAGTAAAGACTCCCACAAAGAATTGTCAACTGAACTGAATGTTGAAAGGAGGCTGGGATTCCATGACAGGTTTCTTTTAATAAGGTGTGAAATTTCCTTAGCAAAGTTATTTCTTTGATAAAGTTATACTGCTCTGGGTACCTCTTCCTCCTTTAATAGCACACTGATGATGATTCACAGCTCGTTCATACACCTGAATTTTATCTTTGGATACAGTTTGCCTTTAAAAGGAAAGACAGGTACAGAGAGCTGTAGAGAAAACTCAAGTCAACAAGCATTTATTAGGTATCAGCTGTGTGCCTAGACTCTACTAAGTACTAGGACTATAAAGAAAAACAAACCCACACAAACAACCAAAAAAAAATAACCCCAGTTCCTGTTCTCAAAGAGCTCACAGACTAATGGAAAAAACAACAGATGAATAATTCTGTCCAAACAATATCCATACAGAATAATTTAGGAATAATCACAGAGGGAAGGTACCAAGATTAAGGATAAATGGTCAAGGTTTCTTTTAAATGGAGGCACTTTAAATGAAAAAAGTCAGTGAATCTGGAGGTAGAGATGAGGAAGAGGAAGATTCCAGCTTGGGGACAGCCAGTGAAAATTCCTATTTTGTGGGAGAAACAGCAAGCAGACCACAGGATTGTCAAGTAAGGTGGGGAATGAGGAGATGGAGTAAGGTATAAGAAGACTGGAAATGTACGAATGAATACCATTATGAAGAGATTTAAAAAAAACAGAGGATTTTGTATTTTGTCCTGGAAATAATAGGAAGCCACTACAGTTTATTGAATAGGGTAGGTGACATAAGATCAGTATATTAGGAAAATGAGTTTGATATCTGAATAGATGATTGACTAGAGTTGGAGTGATTAATCTGGACTAGATGATGGATGAAGAGAGAGTATGTAGTCAAGAATGAAGACAGGCTGCAAAACTGGGCAATTGAGAGGATGGTAGTATCTTCAACGATAATAGGAAAATTAGAAAGGGGTAGATTGGAGGGCATATACAAGTTCACTTTTGGACATATTAAGTTTGAGATGTTTACATCATATCCAGGTCCAAGGCAATTGGAAATATAATACTGGAGTTCAGGAAAAAGATTAAAGTCAGATCAGAAAAATCATCTGCATTAGAGATGATGAGGATGAATTCATGGAAGCTAATGAGATCATTAAAAGAAATAGTACAGAGGGGAAAAGAAGTGGGCATAGAATGTAACTTTGGGAAACATCCATAACTACTAGATATGATCTGGATAAAAACCCAGCCAAGAAAACTGAAGAATGGTAGACAAATAAAAGGAGAAATAGGAAAGAGTAGTGTCACAAAAATTTAAACAGAAGGAAGTATCAAGGAGAAAAGAGCAGCAGGCTGCATCAAATGCTAAAGACACAGTGCAGGGGGATTGGACACTGCAAAATACTCAAACATTTCATATCACTGCAGAGAAGTGAAGGATGATGATTGAGGAAAAGGCCATTAGGTTTGGAATTAAGAGATCATTGGTAACTTGTAGAGAGCAGTTTCAGTTGAATGATGAGGTCTGAAGCCAGATTACAGGGATAAGAAAATGAAAGGAAAGAAAAGTGGAGGCACCTATTGTAGAAGCTGTCTCAGGTTTATCTACCTCCAGTTTAGCTACAAAAGTGAACATGAATCCCTGAAGCACTCTACTGGAGACCTCCTTCCAAATTCACGAAGAACAATTAGGGAATATTCATTAAGTCATGTCACTCAACTAATTCTTAATCCATCTCACTATTATCTAACGTATATCTCCATAATTTCCACAAGAATAGAATGAGAAACTTGCAAAAATCCAATCAGAGATCAACTGGAATGAATAGTTTTCTAAATAAGAAATATAAACTATCAATAACCACTTAAAAACATTTCAAAAATCATTAATAACACAGAAGTGCAAATTAAAACAACCCCAAGGTTTCACTTTAAAATTCATCAAGGAGGCAAAGATGAGAAAACTCATTCTTGGAGAATCTGTGGGAACATAGGCAAGCTAATTCACTGCTGGCAGAGCTATCAATTGCTTCATTGCCCCTAGAAAACAGTTTAAAATCAGGTTAAGAAAAATTACTAAATTGTTCATACCATCTGACCCAGAGATTTCTCTACTAGGACTATATTCCAAGGAAGCTACTGATAGCAATATAAGACCCATCTGTAGTAAAATGTTCATAGAGGCTAAGAGAGTACTCACTTATTGGGGAACGGCTAAACAAATTGTGATAAATGAATGCAATGGAATATTATGGCACCATTAAAGATGACAAAATAGTGTTTCAGAAGAAACTGGGAAGACCTTTATGAACTGACACAGAGTGAAGTAAAGCAGAACTTGTAGAACAATTTATATAATGAAAATCTTATGAAGACAAACAACTTTGAACAACTTTAAAACTGAGTAATGCAATGACAAATCATTATTTCTGAGGATGGGAGATGAAGTAGGTTACTTAGAATGCAGTTTGAAACAAACAAGTTTGGCTGTGGTCAGTGTGAGAGTTTGTTTTGTTTCACTGTGCACTTTTGTCATGAAAGTTTTTTTTTCCTTTTTTAAAAAAAATTGCTCAATTGGGAATGGGAGGGACAGAAATTAAAGTAGTAAGTTAGGTAAATTGTTCATTTGGAATTAGGGAGACTTCTATTTCTGAGTTCAAATTTGACTTTAGATACTTACTAGTGGTATAAGTCTGGGCAAGTCATGTACCACTTTCCTCAACTCTATGGGCTCTAAATGGAAATGGCAAGCCACTTTCTAGAAGTTTACTAGCCATCTCTCTAATGATATGTTATAGAATTTCCATGGACATGGAAGTCAAGATTGCCAGCAAATGATGGCTGGCTCTGTTCTCTTCCCACTTGTAAGAACTGGGGCATTTGTCCTTTTCCAACCCTGTTGCTCTTTTCATTTTCACCATGATGCTTCCTAGATCAATGCCACAGCCTCCACAATTGGATCTACCAATTCTTTAAATGCTAGAGGATATAGTTCATCCGAACCTGGTAACTTTAATTCCTTGAGGACACATAGGCATCCACTTATTACCACTATACTAATTTTGGGAAATTGCTACCCAATTTTCTTATGCTTTTCCTCCTCATTTTCCTTGATGGAGAAAATAGATGGAAATTAAGAGTTAAGTAGTTTTTTTCTTTTCTTAATCATTTGTCAAGGGTCCTTACCTGTATGCTGGGAAGATCTCTTGGAATTGCATGGTTACCTAAGAAGTTCTTGTGATATCTCTTTCTTCTTACATTGTGGACCTATCTTCTTTCCTAGTATATTTCTCTGACATCATTTCTAATGGGCAATATATCACTGATAATATTCTGCTGCCTATTTACCTACCATTCATCTCTGACTTGCCTTTCAGCTAATCCACAGCTTAAATTATTCAGGTACTCTGGTATTGGGGAGAGAGACAGGCAGAGAGAGAGAGAGACAGGCAGAGAGAGAGAGAGGGGGGGGGGAGGTGCGCAGGCAGAGGGGAGAGGGAAGGGGGAGGGGAAAGGGGGAAAAAGAAGAGGAAGAGAGGGAGAGGAGGAGGGAGAGGGGAAAGGGAGAGAGAGGAGGAGGGAGAGGGGGGAGAGAGGAAGAGGAGGAGGGAAAGGGGGAGGGAAGAAGAAAAGGAAAGAAAGTGGGGAGAGGAAAAGGGGGAGAGAAAAAGAGGGAAAAAGGGAGAGGGAGAGAGGGAGAGAGGGGGAAAAGGAGAGGGGGGTAGGAGAGGGAGAGAGGGGGAGGAAGAGAGAGAAGGGAAAGAGAAAGGGAGAGGGACAGAAGGAGGGAGATAGGGGGAGGGGAAAAGAGAGGAGAGGAAGAGGGTGAGAGGGACAGAGGGAAAAAGGGAGAGAGAGAGCACCATGGTCTAAAAAATAGTTAATTGTGTAATCAAGAAAATTTGGGTTCACATCCTGTCTTTGACACTAGCTATATGAGGGTGAATCACTTAACCCTCTGAATATGTTTCCTCATCTGTAAAATTACAACAATTATATATAAAGTCCCATGAGGTTATTATGAAATTTCACATGAGATAATATGCATTAAGGTCTTTGATCACTTAAAATTTTCTATATTAATGTCAGTTATTATAATTATTAAAAACACTGAGCAATTTCCCAGATAGTCTAACTCACTCTTCTTCCTATTTTGTTAAAAATCAACTTCATTATCTATCTATAATGATTGATGAACCAACTAAATGGACTGTCTATCTAAATGTAAACCATGTTATAGACTGGTATTTTTCATCCTCTTGGTTTGTTCTTTGTGAATTGTTAGGTATTATTCTTTGGGATGACATTCTATAATACTATTCTTTCTGATATAATGAAAATAAAGTACAGATATTTTAGCATCATTGATGTAGAAGTAGAAGGAACATTAAGGTCATCAGGTTCAACCCCCTCATTTTTTACCTGAGGAAAGTGAGACCAGATGAAGTGATTTGTCCAAGATCACACATGAGTACTAAGTGACAAAAGTATGACTTTAATCTAAGTCTTCTGTTTACAAATCCAGTCCCCCAGGCACCATAACTACTAATGTCAGATATGGGGCTCAAATTCAACTAACTATTCTGACTTTGGGTCAGCTCTTCTGATTCTACTCTTTTCTGTCTTTCAAAAAAAGGAATAAAAACCTTTCTCCTAAAGGCACAACCAGAGTCTTGGTTTGACATCATCCTGGTAAACTCAGAGAATCATTCTATGGAAGCATAAACCTAATACTGGAAGGAAACTTAGAGACTGCCTTATTCAAACAGATTCCCAAGAAGGTGAGGAAATCAGTCCATGATCACACAGATTAGGGAAATGGAATTCAAACCTAAATTCTTTGATTACAAATCTGATATTCTTTCTCATTGCATGTCATTGAAGAATTATGAATGTAGTTTGTCCACCTTCTAAATGTTACTGCTGAGAGACAATAACACTTTAAAATCTCAAACCAGTGAAGGGTGAAATTTAACAGGATTCATTTCTAGAGCCTTCTGAATCTTTTTCCTTCCACTTCTTTTTCCCTTCCAGGAGACAAGAGGCTTTATCTTCCTTTCCTTTTCTCCATGTATTTCTTCTCAGTGTCTGTTTCTTTACCTATCTCCACCTGTCCACCATTGCCCATTTTGTCTCCCTTTTCCTCCTTTTCTTTTTCCTATCTCTTCCAGAGTCCTTTAATGAGGTGCAAAATCAAACAAAAACACCTTTTAAAATCTGCTGTGCTTAATATATTTTGTTTTCTGTTATTAGATTTAAAATGAGTTTAACCCTTTATATGGCCCATCTTATCAAACTCACCTCATCTCTATAACTAATTAAATTAAAGTTGTTTTTCATTTCTATAAGGCCCTCAAGTAATTTTTTGTTTCTTTGAGGGTTATTGGCCATCTGTAGAAAAATAAGTTTCTACACCCTTGATACAAACTTTGTTCCTCAGATATCTTTACAAATGAAATCATAGCATAGGTTAGAGAACATTACTATGCAGAAGCAGTGAATGGGGAAGATGATTTCTGGATGACATATCATATAGGGTAATATCAGCCTAATTTATAGACAGAATAGTGTCTGTCTATGGGGCCAGGAATGACCCCATGCCCGATAGTATCCCCACTCCCTATATTTCTTTCATAGTGTTGATTTCATCCAACCAATTTTTTGAGAGGGTCATTTGGCTTAAAGCAATTCCTGTCTCCAGGCCCCCTTCAAAACTTGAATACTTCTCAGAGGAAAAACATATGGAGTTATTATTCTGGATGACTGGAACTAGAAGGGACCTTAGAGATCATTTAGTGAAGTCCATCTTCCTTATTGTATAGATTAGGAAATTCAAACTCAGAGAGGGAAAATAAGGGAGCCACACTGCTCCTCAGCCACCAAGAAGCCATGAGAAACCAAGTGCCCTGCCTCCTGCACCAGGGCTCCTTCCACTCCACTAAATATAGTCTTTAACAAGTCTGTGGGAGTTGGTCCCTCTTGAGATCACTTTTCTCTATGGCAACTGACTGAGAGTAAGAGATGTTTTAATGAGAGAGGGGTAAGAATTAAACAAGCAGCTAGATGGCACCACAGTGCATAGAGTGCCAGAAATACTCAGATTTGTGAGTTCAAACCCAGCCTCCGACACTAGCTGTGTGATCCTGGACAAGTCACTTGACCTTTTTGCCTCAGTTTCCTCATCTGTAAAATGAGCTGAAGAAGGAAATGGCAAACCGCTCCAGTATCTTTAGAAAGGAAACTCCCAAAGGGTCACAAAGAGTTGGCCAACCAAACAAGAATTAGATAGGTGAAAGAGAATCAGTGGTATTCTTCAGGGAGATCACCATAAGGATAAGCTTAGAGCTTAGGAGGGCTTATTTTAGAGCATGGGATATATACTGTTCCGAGCACTTAGTCTGGCTAGGGAACCACATTGACAATGTTGGATATCTAGGAGTTGAGAAGACTGAAAAGAGAAGAGTCAAAAATGGAAGTTGGAGGACCTGGATTCAAGTCCCATCTCAATGTCAAATGCTTTTGTGTTCTTAGGAAGTCATTTAAACTCCCCAAACCTCAATGTCCTCATCTGTAAAAAGAGGACATTGCACAAGATGGCCTCTAAGGTTAATTCCAGCTCTGGATCTGGGATCCTACAATCCCAAGAGGTGGCCTTGTAAGAGTGATTTTGTCAATTTTACAATATTGCTTGGGGTATCCCCAACTCAAGGAGGTCTTTTCCCATTCCAGACCACCTTGAAGTTAAATAAGGAGTAATCAGAATAGAGGATAATAGTATTTAGAGGTAGAAGGAATCTTCAGAAATGATCAAATTCATTTCCTTAATTTTACAGATGGAGAAACTGAGGCCAAGGATCATGGCAAGACCCAGAGTTTGAAGCTGCCGCCCTGATAAAGCTCTCAGTCATATTACTAATTATCATAAAAGTCAATCAGACTACCAACTCAAGGGAACTCTCTGGTGGCCGTTTCTCTAGGGTACCCACTGGTACCTTCCTCCTCACAGCTCCCAAAGTTTTCAGCAAGAGCCTGAAGTCACACAAGAGAAGATGCTTGGTGTTCAGCATAATTATTTCAGTAACAATTTAATCATTTAAAAACACTATCTTGTGTTGCTCTATAATGAAGAAAGAGTCTCTTTTCCATATTGTTTGTGCCATCTGTGAGCAATTTTCCCATTAGCCTCTTACAACAGCAACAAAGAGGCTGAGCAAAATTGAAGAGACACAGGGAGGAGAGAGCAGAGAAGAGTGAGCATTAAAGCTTGGTGCAGAGAGGCTATGAAGGCCAGAAGGAGGCTTGGAGTCCCAAAGGCAGAAAGTACATCTTTCTGCTCAGGATCAGATTTACAGTGTCAGGCTGTATCATGGTTGGAAAAGTGCACATTTGGTCTTAGATACAATGGGAAAACATCAGGGGCAGAACAAGACCAAGCTGTAGGCGAGGTTTGAAAATTATATGTGTGCAACTGTGCCCAAGAGTTTCTGAACCTCCCCAGTGATACATGTGAAGAGATTTATCACAAAACAAATGCCTAAAAAGTCCAGAGAGGTGAATTTACTGGCATCAAATACATGAGTATTTATATAAAGCCATATTAAAAAGTGTCCCTAAATTGTTGAACTCTAGGAATCTGCCTATCTGGCCTAACCCTAGTTCTGACTTTGCATGAATACTCAGACGATATTTCAGTCTGAACTGCCCTAATCTGAGATTCCTTCCAAACTGTGATTTTACCCCTGCAACAGACCCAAAGGAAAACTCCTTATCTCTATATGGCTGGAATTTCTCAAATGCAAACCTCATCGATTATCTGGGAGGGGGATTTCTGCTCCAATGAACCTTCTTTGTGCTGAACAAGCTTACAATATCCTATGATTACCTGTTCAAATGATTCCAATATTTCTCTCTGACAGCTCCAAGAGACTGATCCTGCTCTTCCATCCAGTGAAGACACTTGTGGGTCTCCCCATGTAGGGTAAGGGGAGAATTAGAAAGACTTCTGTGCAAGGTCATTCTCTTAATTCCATTTCTGAACACTGCTGATTCCAGCCCCAGTGCACTCCTCAGTGCTCAAGGTTATACACTCCATTTGGAGCTAAAGAATTCAAGTTTAAATCCTCCTTGTGTTATTTACTCTTGGTGATTTTACCTTTAGAGATCCTATTTCCTCCTTCCCAAAATAGGGAGGAGTGTGTAGATTTAATGACTCTTTAGATTACCTTAGCGCTAAATCTATGATTCTAAAGGCAACTGAAGTTGGAGGTGTATCACCCAAACACTGTAGAGAAACTGAGGTAGTCCCTACCATCCACCAGTCAGCAATCCACTATAACCATCCCTACAGCATAGATAGTGCTGTAACTATCTCCTAGATTCCTAGATTCAATCTAGGTGAGATCTCAGAATTGACCAAGCCCAATGCATCATCCTGACATTCAAAACTCCACAATCTGCTTCTAACCTCCTTTTCCAGTCTAATTCTTTACTCATCTGAAATGAGAATCTTCCCTCCAAACACAGTTCTTCCCACTGTTTTCTTAGCAGGTTATCAACATTTCATTCTGTTTTTGCCTAGATATTAGGAAGGCAAAGGTCTCTATCACTTACTAATTCTTTCCCCTCTAATAATTATCCTTCCTTAGGGCAACTGATGGTGAAGTGGACAGAGTTCTGGGCTTGGAATCAGGGAAACCTGAGTTCAAATTAAGCCTTGACACATACTGTCTATGCTGGGCAAGTCACTTAATTCTGTGTATCTCAGATTCCTCACCTGTTAAATGGAGATAATAATAGAACCTATCTCCCAGGATTGTTGTGAGGATTAAATGAGATAATATTTGTTGTCATGGTTTTTTTTAAAAGCATGCATAGAGCATAGGACTCAGTGAGTCCTATATAAATGCTTATTTCCTTCCCTCTCTTCTCCCTTTCGTTAAGGTCTATTTGAAGTTTATCCTCCTCTTTGAATTCTTTGACTAATAACAAGGACCATAATGATTAATTTTCTAACCTTTCTTAATTTCTGCCTATAAGGATCATTTTAGCACCAAACACTATGTTATTTTCCTGATTTATCTTTTTATAGGTATGTTCTATTTCCTCAGTTGGCCCCAGAGTTCCTAAGAACAAAAGATTATATTCCATATTTTTGTATCACTGTTTAGCATAGAGCTTCACAGATGCTTAGCCTCTTAAAATATCTACTATTGATTAAGATTTCCTGATAATTCCTGAAACAATAGTGTGTGTGTGTGTGTGTGTGTGTGTGTGTGTGTGTGTGTGTGTGTATGGAGGGGATCATGGGTTGGGAAGGGCAGGGGCAGAGTAAAAGACAGAAAATTACATGGGTCTGAAGAGAAGAAGGAAGGGAAGTTGGGCAGAAAGAATCAGGTCCTTTCTCTCAACAGATACTCATGTCTTATCTTGAAGACAGATAAACTCTTCCATCACAAACTCTATCTACCCATCCCACTATGTGTCAAGAATAAGTTCAGAGTCAAATCCTCCACTTTAAATGGTCCCAGCTATCTGAGGAGCTCTGCTGAGAGTGCAGGCAATGTTACTTTGGGGATACAATGTCACAGCCAATTTGAATAGGCTAGCTAACCTGTAGCTTTCTAAAGCCACATTTCCAATGGCTTCTTCCTCCACAACAGTTTTAATGGCTCCAAGTTCCAGTTAAGGTGTACCTAGGGAATCCCTTAGTGGAAGGATTATTGACCCATGAGCTGAGTTATTACAATACATCACAAGGGGAACCTTCCAAAGATTCTACAGCTCTTGGAATATAACCCATTTTGGAACAAGACCAGACTCATGTCTCTTATCTGAGAGATATTAGTCAGTCTTTCTAAATATGGATCACAACCCTTCCTCCCCTAATTTAGGGGTAAATCATTCTCTTGAGAATTCTCCTGCTGCTGGAAACACTGAAGGATATGCCAATGCTATTTCAACTCCAGGGGAAGCAATGGCCAAAGCACTGTATCAGAGTCAATGACGTGGTTCAAATCTTGGCTCTGCTTACTCACTTGAATTCTATGAACCTTGGTTTCCTTATCTGTAAAATGATCTCTGAAATTGGCCTCTGAAATTCCTTCCAGTTCAAAATCTATTACTCCTTCAGAATATCTCCAAATATTGAAATATAAAACTTGTTTCTAATCAATCCAGAAACTCATTAAGTTAGTCTCCTGAATCATGTACTTAACAATGCTTTTGTTTTGGCTCTTATTTGAGGCTTGAAAAATACTTCTGGTTTAGTCCCTATGGATGATATTAGATGCCTCTACTGCCAAATGGGACCAG
The DNA here is from genome assembly GCA_016696395.1 of Antechinus stuartii. Classification (NCBI taxonomy): domain Eukaryota; kingdom Metazoa; phylum Chordata; class Mammalia; order Dasyuromorphia; family Dasyuridae; genus Antechinus; species Antechinus stuartii. Next base: position 41,015,837 of record MU174354.1, read on the forward strand.
AAAAAGAATGGTATAAATAGGGAGCATGTTAAGAGACTCTTGGGTCAAGAACTGTCACCTCAATCTTTTGTCTGACTTGCTACACTTAACAAAGTTCAACCCTATCTAAGCTCCATCTACAGAATGAATGCAAGTCAAAAAAATTCAGATTATTCTTATAAGGAAAATGTCTTGTGGGAAGAAGAGAAAGCAAAACCGATTTAAAATGATGACAAAGTATTTGGCTTACAGTGGTCAAGAAGTTAAGTAACCTTTCTCCCATGAGGCAAAAGCCAACTAGCTAAGACAGTCTAGCAAAGCCCCTAAACTGCACAGTCCATTATGACAGGAAGACTGTGCCAGGCCAAACAGGTGGAGTGTGTTACTGAGAGGCCCTGGGGGGATACCCAGGACAATGAGAATGAGGAGCAGGAGTTGGCAAGGTTATGCTTCCTAGAAGCAAGAGAACAAGTCAGGGTCCAAACAACTGCCAGAGAAGAATGAATTCATCTGAGGGACTAAAGCAGAAGCACTTTTCAAGCACCAAATGAGAATCAAAACAAAAGCATTGTTAAATACATAATTCAGGGGAGTAATTAATGAGTTTTTGGATTGATTAGAAAAAAGTTTGGCATTTCAATATAGAGAGACCCAGAAGGAGGAGTCCCCACCCTCATCCCAGTCAATGTTGCTAACTGCCTATCTGTCCATAAACACAGACAATGGATGACCACAAATCAAAATTGTATTAGAAAATCAGCTTTGTAGAAGTGACTTCCTAGAACACAGGGAGCAGCATGTAGACAATCATGAGTGAAGCTCTAAACAGAGTGGATCAATCTGAGTCTGCATGACTCTCCAGGATTTAATCAGAGGGCATGGATTCTAACCCCAGCTCTATTTACTGCTTCAAGAACACGTGTCAAACTCAAATAGAAACAGATCCCTTCAGGCTGCATATCAACTCACAAAACCACAAGTTAGCATTATCTATGTTATATTGTATCTTTATTTATTTTGTTAAACATTTTCCAATTACATTTTGATCTGGTTTGGGCCATACTTGGGAATTTTGTGGCTACATGTGGAGGGCAGGATGCATGTTAGATACGTCTGATCTAGAACTTTAGTTAAATTACTTTCCTTCTCTGTGTATTTTCCTATAGACACATTTCCAAGGCCTCTTATGGTTCTAAGTCTATAGAGCATACTCCTATAGAGAAATATATTCCATGTAAGATGGGATTCTGGAACAGAATCTCATTAATTTATCCAGAGGCAATGTCATTTGCAGTGAGCTCTCTGTGGGTCAACACTGATATGGCAGCCAAAAATTAATGTGATTTGAGGTTGCATTAAGAAACACATGTCTTCCAAGAATAAAAAGGCAATAATGTGCTGTATTCTGCACTTACCCAACCATACTTGAAATACAATGTTCTGTTCTGGGCATCACAGTTTAGAAAGGATATTGATAAGCAGGAGAGTATCCAAAAGACAACAAAAGGATGATGAAAAGCTCAGTTCATGCTACATGGAGATCAGCTAAAGGAACTGGCCATGTTTGACCTTTGTGGAGGGAAGTCTCAAGTGGAACATGATAACTATGTTTAAGTTTTTGAAAAGATGTCTTGTGGACCTCTGGGATCAGCCCCAGATGTCAGAACCAAAATCAATGGGAAGAAATTGAAAAGAGGCAGATAGAAGCTTGAAGTAATGAGAAATATCCTAAGAAATAGAACTATTCTAAAGTGAAATGTGCTGCCCTAGAATGTAGTGAGCCTTCCCACTCCACCCCTCAATTCTCTATTCCACTGAAGATGCTGGATGATCATTTTTCCAACAGAATGTAGCAGGAATTCTTGTCCAGGAATGAGTTGGAGCACATGGCCCCTGAGGTCCCTTGCAAGTCTGAGCAATCTGTTTCTGTGAGAGGGTGCCCATTTTCTCTAGGAGGTGATAGAGCAACCATGATATGTAGACTCTTTTCAGCTAATGAGAATTCAAGGATGGGCCTCGGGATAGGAGTGCAAGTGTAAGCTGTATAGTGAGTACAATTGTTGGCAGAAGACATATTGTCAAGAAAAGAACATTGGAGTGGGCTGTTGTTTGTCTTCATCAGGGAGATGATGCTATAACATGCAAGGCAGTTGGATTTAAGTGAGGGAGGACTGTACAAAGTGATCAGCTTCATTTTCTCTTCTGGAGCCATCTGAATTTAGGAGATGGCCCTGCATGCAGTGGGAGACCTTTTTAAGCTAAAGTCTTTTCAAGGTCACAGTTTGACTAAGGCAACACCCATTTAGTGATTAGGGATAGGTAAGAAATAAGAAAAAGAATGATCCGTTTTACCTAATCAAAAAATCAGTCTGGGAGGGAAAGATCCTCAGGGTTTCTTGCCAAAACAATTGCTATTCACACTTTGAGCTGTCAGGGCCTGAAAAAATTGAAGACACTGATGAGGGAGACCTTATCCTAGCTCTCCAGTTCTGTCACTGTGAGACCATGACCTGCAAAGCACACATATACCTTCAGGTAGAATTAAGGAACCCCCATTTCTCACAGATGGGCATAGCCTTCCAAAAAAATCACCACTCCCCCCGCCAATGACTTCTCCAGAGGGGCAGACTCCCAAGGTTGTATTAGATACACACACTGAGTACTTGGATCTTAGTTAAATTACCCATCCCTGCTTTCCCCCTACATATTTCAAATATACACCAAAGTTGTACAGCTTACAGGATTAGCTCTTATCTACAGCTTTGTCTCTTTCAAGCTCTTTACCAACAGCAGCTAATTAAATAGATTCCACTCTCTCTCCCTGCCCCTGACCCATTTTGTATTCAGAAAGGCAAGTATAATCTCCCTTTTGCCACAAGGGAAAGCTGACATAGGAGACTCCAATCCTATAGTTGACCATTACAAAATAATAAAGGAATCATGACTTATGGATGAACCATGAATATTGCCTCAGTCCCTGATATCTATAAGGACAAACTAAACATTGACCAAATTTATACTTCAATTTAATTTTTTTTATTTGAGGTTCCTTTATACTCAATGTCATTCCTACTCCAGGGCCCTTAAACCAGTTTTCTACCCAGCTTGTCCACAATACTTTCATTGTTCAATGACCTGGACTTACCACTCTAGTCAGAACCATTATGTAATATTATATAGGATTTAATGGGAAAGTACCTTGGAGATCATCTAGTCGAATTCTTTCACTTTACCAATCAAGAAATTGAGGCTTGTGCTTTGTAGTGACTTGTCCAAGTTTAGCTAGATAGCAACCTGCAAAACCAAGATTGGAATCAAGGGGATTTAACTTTAATTATAAACAGGTGCCAGAACATCCTCATCACCACCACTGAATCCTATCATGTGGAAAATCATGTTTAACTCTCATCATTATGCTATTATATTTTCACATGAAAAGGTATTAGATTTATTCTATTTGGCTTTAGAAGACTGTAAAATTAAAAAGCAATGAATGAGGGGCAGCTAGGTGGCATGGTGGAAAGAGCACCAGTCCTGAAGCACCAGACCTGAATTCAAATCTAGTTTCAAACCCTTAAGACTTCCTAGCTGTATGATCCTGGGCAAGTCACTTAACTCCAGTTGCCTCAGCAAAAAAAAAAAAAAAAAAAAAAAAAAGTGCAATGAATGAACATTTTAGAGAAATGACACAATAGAAGGAAGAACCTTCTACTATTTTGGATTGTCTAACAATGGAATAGACTGGCTTGTTGGGGTCATTCTCCACTGCTGGAAAAAAATTATTGAGTACTGCTGAGGATGTTGGAGATGAGAGTCATTTTCAGGATATGTATTCCTTCTCAACTTTGGCCTTTTCTATTCCTTATTCTAAAAGAATAAAAATTTCTTTAAAAAAGAAAAAAGAAAACCAACTCAAGGGATAGTAACAAATAGTTTCTAAAAGAATAGAAAACTATTAACAACCATAGAGAAAAATGTCTCTAATTACTAATAATATGGGAAATACAAATTAGAACAATTCCAAGATTTTATTCATATTTAGTAAATCATGCTGGAAGGACTGAGGGAAGCAAGCATATTATTAATATGGTTAGTACAGACAGTGTAGAAAAAAAATTTGAATTAAAACTAGAAATTGACAACATTTTTCATATCCTTTGGATCCTCCCCCCAATACCATTTGCCATATGCCCTAAGGGAGGCAAACAGGAGGAGAAATTCCATATGTGCTAAATTATTAAAAATGTACCTTTTGTGCAAGGGAAAAAACTGGAAACAAAAAGGATACATTGATTGAGGAATGACTAAACAAGTTGTGGTAGGAATGTAATGGAATAATATCACCTGTAAGAAAAACATATGAGGCATATAAGAAATTCAGAGAAAACTTGTGAAGTTTTTATGAACTTTTGGGAATATTTTTGGGAATGAACTTCTTCAGTGGAAGAAGTAGAACCAAATAAACAATATACACAGTGACCACAGTAATCGAAAGAAAAACACTAAAAGACAATGGGATTCAGATCAATGCAACAACAACTTCTTGAGAGGATGGACAATAAAATGTATTTCCCTCTTCTCAGTCAAAGGATAGTGAACTAAAAGTGCAGAATTAGACATATTTTAGCCAGTCAATGTATCAATTTGTTTTACTTAACTAGATATAATTCTTGTTGAATGAGTCTATTTTATTTGTGTGCTTGGCTAAAGGGATAGTTTGAGGAAAATAAAAGTGGTATTAAAAAGATTCAATAAAACATTTGTTTAATGAAAAAAATCCACTACATCTTACTACCTTTCTTGCTCCCAGCAGACTCTTGCTCACTCTTTGTACATTTGCTCTATACATATTGTCGCTCTCCTTCACTCTCCTTCAAAATTTTCATTGAAACCTATTTCCTATTACAAAGAACAAGCATAGTACCCTCCCTCAATGGTGAGAAGGCTATGAATATGCCATATTTTATATGTTTTCTTTTTTTGATGTGTTGATCAATTATGCAGGTTTTTTTCTTTTTAATTGGCTGTTTTATCTTTAAAAATATAATTTCCTATATGGAATAGTTGTCTAAGAAGAGAAGGGGAAGGAGTACTTTGGGAAAATATGGCAATGTGAAAAACAAAAGATAACATTAAAATGTAATTTTTTAAAAAAAACTTTACTTTCTCTGGAGTCACAGAATCATATATTCATAGATTGTTAGACCAGAAGGGCTCATAGAATGTAGAGATGGAAAGGACCCTAGAGATCATGCTGTCTAGCATTCTCATTTTACAGGACAAGACTAAGATCTGGAGAAAATAAATGACCTAGCCAAAATCATGCAGGTAGTTAGCAGCAAATATTAGATTTAAATAAAGGTCCAATAATTTTATGTTCAACGTTCTTTCCACTAGATCTCAAAATCATCTAAATCAACCCTCAAATGATAAATCTGAAGTCCAAAAAATTTAAGGAGGCTTAAAGGCTACAGAGCACCCCTTATCTATCTTCCCAAAGCAGCACTGACTTTTCTCTCAAACTGCAATGGCTCTATTTATTTACTACAATAAGAACAAGTTTTCAATTGAAACATTTTCCTCTTGTGTCTATGACATTGGAGCAGCTGTCCACCTTCCCTGACTAGGCACGGGGCTCACCGAAGTCAGAGGCTGGGTCTCCTTTGTGTCTCCTATGGCATCCAAAACAGGACTCTGCACAAAATGGCAGGCTCCAGCAGCAAGGTTGGCTATCTGACCAGCATACACAGAAACATACCATCTTTCATCTCTGTCATAGTTAAAGACCAAAAGCTGATTCATACCCGGGGCATGCTGACTGACCAGTGCATACAGAAACATGCCATCTTTCATCTTTGTCACAGCTAAAGACTGAAAGCCAGTTCATACTCAGATCACGCACAATTAGCCCATTCATTAATTAGGGTCCCTTTACAACCTCTATTGTCAAATTTAATCATTTGTTTGTTTTAACTAAGATCTTCTTCCTTCATTAAAGTAATTACTGCCTGTCTATAAATTATCAGAAAGCTATTAGAACCACAACCAGCCAGTTAAAGTTTAAGTCTAAATCCTCCCTTCCTAGGAAGCCCCGAGTGTGGGTCAGAGTCAGACAGCTAGGGAATAAAAGTGGTGACTGCAGGAATGAGGGAGCCTGACAATGGAAGCACGGGGAATAATGAAGGATACATACAGAGAAAGGGTTGAATTGAGAAGCCAAATGGTACAGACAGTGACCCAGAAGAACTGGGATGGAGGCCAAAAGTCATGAACCTGCTTGGAGTCCATGAGAGGTGTGGGGAACTCAGACAATCAGGGAGGATGAAGGCTGGCTGCTATGCCACACATAGTGCATACCTCCTATTCAGTTTCTCTTAATTTATTTTTAAAATTTTCAATAGTATTTTATTTTTCCAAATACATGTAAAGATAATTTTGAACATTCATTTTTGTAATACTTTATGTTCCGATTTTTTTTTCCTTTCTTCCCTCCTTCTTTCTCAAGACAGCAACAATCTGATATAGGTTAAATATGTGCAATTTTTAAAAACAAATTTCCATATTTGTCATACTACACAAGAAAAAACACACCAAAAAGAAAGAAAAACAAACAAAAAAACCATGAAAATACTATGCTTTGATGCTTCAATTTCCATAGTTTTTTCTCTGGGTGTGATTGGCATTTTCCATTCCAAGTCTATTGGAATTGCCTTGAAATACCGCATTGTTGAGAAGAGCCAACTCTATCATAGTTGATCATTACATAATCTTGTTCTTACTTTGTACAAAGTTCTCTCAGTTCTGCTTGCTTCACTCAGCATCAGTTCATGAGTTTCCAGGCTTTTCTGAAATCATCAGCTTCCTTTTCATGGAAAGGCAGGGTACTCAGGCTGTGATCCCATTTTTGTCTTGCAAAGGGAATTTTAATGAAATTTGGGGACTGGACATAGGGTCTTCTTAAGCCATCTAATCACCATTCTTTTCCAAAGAAACCTAAATAAAATTCTGATTCATTAATCTGTTAATCAAGCAATCAATAATTATTAACTCCCAACCAGGATTACAATTCATAGATTTAGAACTGCGAGAAACTTCAGGGATGATATATCTAACTCTCTCAATTAAAGATGAGGAGATATATTATGCACCCAGCATACTGTTGACATTATGGGGAAGGACATAGGAGAATGATGACATGGTCTCTGTCCTCACAGAGGGAAAAGAGAAGATAATAAACATTTTTATAGAACCTACTATGAGCTAGGTATGCTAAGAGCTTCACAAATATTATCTCATTTAATCCTATCAGCAATTCTGACAGACTGTTGTTATTATTCTTGTTAAGTTAAGGAAACTGAGGAAAACAAGTTAGGCAAGTGACTTGCTAAGAGTCACAGATATAGGAAGTATCTGAGGCTGAATTTGAACTCAACTCTTCTTGACTTCAGGTCTAGAGCTCTATCCTACTGCTCCACTTAGCTGCCCCAATCCAACAAAGTTTATAATCTAGTCAGAAAGACAAATGAAATAGTAAAAAAAAAAAAAAAGTAACTTAAATCTGAACTAACATGAACTATAAATTCAATAAGGTTTCAGAGAAAGGATAGACTTCTATAAGTCAAAACAATGAAGGGATACTTCAAATGGGATGTGAGTTGACTTGAGATACAGAGCAACTGGGGGGCATAGCTAATAGAAAGCCAGAAAGTCCAGAGGACCTGAATTCAAATCCAGCCTCAGACACTTGGTAGCTCTGTGACCCTGAACAAGTCACTTAACCCTGTTTGTCTCAGTTTCCTCATAAGGAAAATGAGCTGGAGAAGGAGACGGCAAATCATATCAGTATCTTTGCTAAGAAAACCCCAAAGAACATCATGAAGACTGGACATAACTGAAAAACAACTGAACCTGAGGCATGATATTGTTAATGATGCATAATTATTGAATCTATCATTTTCTCCCTGACAAAAGAAGTGCAGCTAACAACTGCTTGACTTGTCTTAATGATAATTTCATCTTTCAAAAATATAGGAAACCAACAAAGGGAAATTCAATTCTGGATTTGATTCTTTGTAACAGGAAAGAACTAGTTACTGTAGTGGAGATGATGGAAACCTTGGGGGGGAAATGATTATTCTACTTTAGAATTTGTGACAGAAAAGAATAAATCCAGGTACAATGTGACATGGGAAAATAATATTTCAAAAGATTCATAGGAAAGATAAGTGGTATTTTGTGGTCTGAATGCTTCAGGTAAAATCAGTGTGAGTGGAATGTGAGTTGATTAAGAATGAAATTCTGACAACATAAAGGAAACAATTTCAATGAAGAAGAAAAATGAGATTTGTCTGAAGATACTGTTGTGGATGCACAGGGAACTCACCAACTAACTTAGATCTCTTAAAAAATGTCTAGAAGATGGAAGCAAGTTCATTTAACAAAGAATAAATATAAGAATATGATTTAGTATTGTAAAAAAAAAACACACTAAGAATACTAAAGACCAGAACGAGCTGTGGTTGGTGAAAGAAACTACGGACAACAAAGAAAAGGTTGGGTTTGTTTCTCTGTTTTAGCAATGTTGAGAGGAGGGAAAAGAGGATCAATAAAGAGATGGAACTTTTGCTTGGGGTATATATAGAACAATGACAACAGAGAGAAGGCAAAATAAAAATTTTAATTTTGTTTCTGTTTTTTCTACAAAGGGCAATGACTTTTATATGGGACATGAGAAGAAAAAAAAAAAGACTAACAAAACCCATATTCAAGGAACATAGTAAAAGAATATCTAGGGAGATAATGTTAATGATAAATTTAAATCACCTGATCCAACGGGCGAGCAGAAGTACTAGCTGAAACACTGTCAGTGATAAGTAAAAGGTCACAGAAAATGGGAGAGCAACCATGAGATTCCAGAAGATTGAGAGGGAAAGAGGAGAGACAGAGTATGTGACAGAGATAGACAGACAGACAAAAAGGGAGAGAGAGAGGGAGAAAGAGAAAGGGAGAGAGAGAGAGAGTAAGGGAAAAGGGGGGAAAGACAGGGGGGGGAGAAAGAAGAAGAGAAAGGGAGAGGGGAAGAATTGGAGAGGGAGGAAGAGAGAGAGAGAGAGAGAGGAAAAGAGGGAGAGGGAAAAAGAGAGGGAGAAGGAGAGAGAGAGGGAGAGGGAGAGGGAGAAGGAGAGGGAGAAAGGGAAGGAGACAAGAGGTAGAAAAAGAGACACACAGACACAGAAAGACAAATAGAGACAGAGATAGAAAGAGAGACAGTCGAAAGACAAAGAGAAAAGCACATTCTGTATTTTATTTTTGGGAAAATTCTAGAACAGATCATTTAAAAAGAGAACTAGAAAGAGAAGCAATCCTTTCAAAGAGCCAGCATATCTTTCTCAAGAACAGCTCATTCCAGAATACATCCCATTTCCTTTTTTTGACAGAATTAATCAACTAGCAGATGAGGAAAATGCTATGAACATAGTCTACCTAGCTTTTATCTAGTGTTTCATGCTATTTATATGGAGAAGATGGAGGGATGTAAATTAAACAATCAAATGCATTTAGAATTGGTTGGGTGGTCACACTCAACATTTAACATCAATGGGCCATAAGATCTTCATAGGAATACCTCAGGTGTACTAGCACCTAGGCTCATAACCTAGGTGCCATCCTCAACTATTCACTCACTTTCATCCCTCAAATCTAATTTGTTGCCAAGGCTTAAAAATTTTACTTTGCAAAATCACTGGTATATCCTCTGTTCTTAACTCTGACACTACCACCACTTGGTGCAGGCCAGTGTAACCTTATGCTTGGACTATTTCAATAGCTTTCTGGAGGCTCTCCCTGCTAGTAAATCTCTTTCTCTTTCTAATCTATCCTCCACTCAACTGTCAAATTGACAGGTCTAACCACAACCCAATTACAATATCTCTAGTTACACCTCAGTTCACTAAAATTCAATGGCTTCTTATCAAGTTCAGGATCAAATATAAAATTTCTTTGGCAATTAAGGCCCTTCATAACCTAGCCCCTTCCTACCTTTCCAATATTCTCATGCCTTATTTACCTCCACATATTTTATGATTGAGTTATTCTCGTCACCTTATTGTTCTTCAAACAAAATACTCCACCTCCAGGTGTTAAGCATTTTCACTGGCTGTTCCCTTGAATTTTCTCCCTCCTCATCTTTGCCTTCTGGCTTCTTTTCAAGTTCCAGACAAAATCCCACTTTCTCTAGGAAGCCTTCTCTGATTCCCCTTAATTCAAATGTCTTCCCTCTTTTGATTATCTCCAAATTGTTCTGTATGTGGTTTGTCTGCACATGTGGTCTCACCATTAGATCAGAGTTCCTCAAGAGTAGAGACTGTTTTGCTTTCTTTGTATCCCTGCCCTTAGCTCAGTGCCTGGCACATAGTAGACACTTAATAAATGTTTACTGACTGACTTGATCCAATACTATTTAACAGTTTTATTAATGACATGGTTAATGGTATAGCTGTATCAGGTCTACTCCTGACAAAGCTAGGAGAGATAGCTTACACAAAGTTAGGATTCAAAAGGATTTTGATAAATTGGGATGAACATGATAAGATAAAATTCAGCATGGATAAATGTAAAGTTTTATACCTGGGCATAAAAAATCAATTTCATAAGTATAAAATGGGGAGATGTGGTTAAACAGAAATTGTTCTGGGAAAAAAAAAAAACTAGGATTTAATAAGCTGCGAAAACAACACAAGGTCTTGAACTGCCATAAGAAGGGCAACACTTCTGGGAATAAGAAGGCGATAATCCTACTGCACTATACTCTCCTCAGACTTTATATAGAATATTATGTTCAGTTCTGGATACCATAGTTTAGAATCCATTGATAAACTGGAAAGTGTCCAGAGTAGTGCAACCAAGATGATGAAGGCCTTTGGTCTATAACATATGATTTCTAGAAGCAACTGGAGATACCTAGTTTGGAGAAGATTCAAGGGAGATGGAATAGTTGTCTTCAAGTATTTAAAGGAATATCAAACAAAGGAATCAAAATTGTTCCATGTGACTTCAGAAGGTAGAGCCAGAAATGATGGGAGAAAGTGGAAAAATAAATAAATTTAGGTTTGATGACAGGAAAAACTTCTCAATACTAAAGGGGTGATAAGTTGTTCCTCCTTAAAGATCTTCTAGTAGAAGATGGAAGATCAAGTATTGAATATGTTACAAGGGAGATTCCTTTCTCCCTCTAGATGTCCATTGAAGTTCCTTCTATCTCTCAAATTCTATGATTCTGTTTAGTCTTGAACTAACACATAATAAAAGGCATGATATTATAAATTGAGCACCTGTGATACGTATTACCTATGCAATGCTAGGGAAGATACTTTATTTTCCATTTTCTCAGTTTCCTAGGCTTTAAAATAAAAGGGTTGCCAAAGAGATCAAAGAAAGAAATGAAGAAAAATATCTTATCAGCTCTTTTTTGAAGTGGCAAATAACTAGAAACTAAGAGAAATATGTGTGTGTATACATATATATAAATTGGTTAATGGTCAAGCAAATTATGGCATTATATAAAATATGTCTATATAAATGTAATTGAATCTATAGAATAATTATGCCATAAGAAATTATAAAAGAATTGATTTTAGAGATACTTGGGAAGGTTTGTAGAAACTGATGTAGAATGAAGTGAGAACAACTAGAAGAATACTTTGTACAACAATAACATTGTAAAGACAAACAATTTTACAAAACTTAAGAACTCTAATCAATGCAATGACCAACCATGATTCCAGGGAACCAATGATGGCCATCTCATGATACAGATATGATAGCTGTAGGACACAGAATGAGACAGATTTTTGGACATCAACAAGGTAGGAATTTATTCTGGTTCTGGCATATTTGTTATGAAGTTTTTGTAATTTTTTCAATGGCGAGAGTATGAAAAGAAGCGATAGGTGAATGCTATGAATGCTTATTCATTGAAAAGTTAAATTAAATTTCAAAAAATTTAAAGAAAACAAAGGGATTGAAGACCTTTTGGTGCTACATATGGTGGTAGTGTTCAATCATTTTCAATTGTATCCAACACTTCATGACTCCATTTGGGATTTACTTGGTAATGATACTGGAATGGTATGCCTTTTCTTCTCTACCTCATTTCACAAATGAGAAAACTTTGGCAAACAGGATCAAGTGACTTGTTTAGGGTCACATAGCTATGAAGTGTCTCAAGCTGGATTTGAACTCAGGTCCTCTGGATTTCATGCCAGGAGCTCTATCCAGCTCCCTATCTTATCCCTATCCTAGCTGCCTTTGAGGCCCATATTCAACATCAACAGATATACATTTAGAGATATTTTGTTTTGTTTTGTTGTTTAAGTACTAATGGTGCTTGGTTGTAGGCTGATCCATTCACCATTTCTTTCTTGGTCCCTTTTCTTATGATCAACAGCTTATAGTCACAAGGCCTGACCATGGAAGAAAGCAACATTAGCAGGCCCTTTCAGGGACTGAAGCTATGACCTAGGAGTTTTCACATTCAATGTACTTGACCCATTCCCATCTTAACAACTGAGATGGCTAGGTGATTACTGGATCACAAAGACCTGAGTTCAAATATGACCTGAGATACTTCCTAGCTGTATGATCCTGGACAAGTCATTTAATCCTATTTATCTCATTTTCTTCTTCTGTAAAATAAGCTGGAGAAGGAAATGGCAAACCAGTCCAGTATCTTTGCCAAGAAAATTCCAAATGAGGTCATGAAGAATTAGACACAACTACTTTGTGCTAAATGCTTTATAAAATTTTCAGTGGAGTGTCACAACAACCTTGTGACATAGGTGCTATTATTACCCCCATTTTACAATTGAAAAAGCAGGTTCTGGTGCTGGCTATGTTAGTCACTGGATGACCTCAGGCAGAAAATTCATTTCTATATGCCTCAGTTTTGTCATCTATTAGATGGAAGAGTTAATGAGGTAATCTCTAACATGTTAGAATTCCCATGCTCCATGTTCCGACATTTCCTTCCAATGCTTCCATTCTATGGTTCTGTACCTGGTAGCTGAATTGCTTTGTTGTGTCAGTCAGGCTTGGAGTTGCCAGCATTTCCTGCCGACCTGGTTAGAATGACCTCCCTAGAGGAGATTGAACAAATCCCCAAGGGGCCAGATCATTTAGGCAGAATTTTTACAGATTCTACTCACTGATGCTGTTCCCTGTCTCACTTTTTAGCAGGACAACTGCAAACAAGCCAGGCTCTCTCCAAAGGCCACTAGGAGAGGACCCCATTGCCCTGTGCTTCTCCTGACCCCAGCTGTCCCAGCCACACACTGATCCATGATCATTACTTGGACCAGACCCCCAAGGCACTGGAGTCCAACAGCATTCCAAGTCTTCCACAGAGAGGCCTTTAGACCAGGTGAGAGAGATGGAGGCTTTTAGCATCACGCTGAGACCTCAGACAGGTGAGAAAGATCACTCAGCTCATGCTGATACTAAAATGCTAACCCCTCCAGACCTGAACATCTTGTTTGCTGGGGCTTAGGGGTATGGAAAACAGGAACAGGGCACACAAGAATAAACAATCTCATCTCCAAGTGTATATTTTGTCTTCATTATGCCATCGTGAAGGTGTTAATATACAACTTACAACATATTAATCACCCCTCTAACTTCCAAATGCTAAATGCATCATTAACATTCATGTTTTCTTCAATTACTTGGCTGTTCTGGGGGTGGGGAGGAAGCCAGCTCTTCACTCAGTCCAGCTTGGTGGTGAAGGCACAACACTCATAAAAGGCAGTCCGGAGACCTCTGTGCTCACCCCAGGGACTGGGAGTTCCTTTTCTGCTACTTCAACATGGCCAGGGTACAGAATGACCATATAAATCTAAACCCATGCCAAGAGAGGAAGAAAAGGGGGGAGAGAGGGAAAAGGAGATGGAAACAAGATGGAATGGAAGGGGGAATTAGGGTGTGGGAATGAGTCGGGGGGAGAACAGAGGGAATTTTGAATAGTAGGGAAGAAAGAGAGGGGTAGAGATTGAAGACAAATAAGGAAAAGGGAGGAATGAGGAGAAGAGGTGGGTGGAAAAGGAAGAGAGGGAGGAGGGAAATCACAGGCTGAACACTATTTAAAATTTTCTCCTCACTGGTATCTTGTTTTTATATCACCTTAATTTCTGAATATATCCCTTCCCCCTCTACTCAGAAAGTCATCTCTTGCAACAAAGAGCTTCTTTTTAAAGAGGGGAAAAAACAGTTTTACAAAATCAGCTAACAGAGCAACCAAGTCTTTCAGGATATGAAATATTCCAAAGTATTGGTCTCCCATCTCTGGAAAGAAAAGAAGTATATGCATTTTCTCAATTTTTCTCTGGGGTCAAGCTTGGTCACTATAAGTACATGATATTCAGTTTCATTTTTAGGACAGAACAAATGTCATCTCTCTTACAAGGGATATCATGCTAGATATTGGAAGATAGCTTTCTTGTTCCCCTTGAATCCTCTCTGGTCCCTTCCAATTCTTTCCCTCCACCTTGACTGTTGCTCAGATCTCTGTACTCTTAAGATAAGTTGATAGAAAGAAACAGTCCATGATGCAATCACAGCAAAGACAGAGGTGGACTATGTGGTATAGAATGAACATACTCAATCCATAGATAACCTTGATCAGTAGTTGATTCATCCTCTGAGACACTTACCTATTCCATGTGCCTCAAAAGCTCAGGTTCCCTAGATATGACATACAATGTAAATCCTATTAACTTACAATGGTAGTATCCCAGCTTCACTTGGGATTTGCTACAGGCTGAAAAATCAATTTGCTATTGTATTTTAGGAAATAACATTCAATAAAAGCCTTGCCAGAGAGTTTATAAACAAAACCCCAAATTAGAAAAGAAAAAGTGAAAAGATGGCTAACAGAGATCATCATGGCAGAACGTCTATTAATAAGGAATTATGTTGATTCACTTTAGGAAAGGGACTTTTGGAAAAGGTCTCTTAAGTATCTTTAAGGGAAGGTACTTCCCTTAAAAGTAGAAGTACCAGAAATGGAGTATGTGATAGTCAAGACAACTCAAATTACACACCCAGTGCTGGCTTCAGCTGCCCTGTCCACAAGATATGTTAGTTAGATAAATTAATAGAAGGGAAAAACATATCTTTTAAATTGATGGTAGTAAATTTCCTGTTCCTAAAGGTTTTCAGGTAGAGGCTATATGACCACCTGCTGGGATATTGGAAAAGGTTTTTTTTGTTTAGATTGAGATGGGATTACATGGGTTTTGAGGGGTGTGCTAGAACTAACTCTTAAATTCTCAGAAGAGTCTACGGTTTATGGTGTAAGCATTTACACTTGAGAAATCAGCAAATGCTACAAATTAGGACTTAATTTATTATTTTACTGATGTCTAGACTTAAGAAAGTGCCTCCAGTTACTCCTCATCTAATTCCATGTAATTCCAATAGTACTTTCAGTATGTTACTGTTCTCATTGCTATGAAATCTTCAATGGCTACCCATTAATGATAAGAAAAACTTCCAATTACTTAGGCTGGCATTCCAAATCCACTAAAATTTGTCTCCAATCTTTCTGTTCAATTTTATTCCACATTTTCTCTTTTACATAAATTCTACTTCGGTCTCACAAATCATCTCATTGTCTTCTGAATAAGACTAAAATATGCTTAGTCCTACAACTTCTGTATCTACCATACCTTCCCCTCCTGGAATCCCTTCTGTATCCATTTACCTGAATGCTACTTATACTTCAAAACACAGCTCATGTTCCACCTGTTCCATGAAGACTTCCCTGAAATACATTCCAACTATCTGAACTGTAGCTAGAACATTAATTCAGCAGTAAATGCCTCATATTATTCCTTATATTTATATGTATGTATGTGTGTATTTTGTTGGGTACATAACACATAATCACTACTTGTCTGCTGCTGTTTGTATTGGTTCCTCTCTATTTCTCCTTCAGGCTTTCCACTGCTCTTTTTCAGGCTATAGATCCAAAGTGTATCAATGAATTGTCACCACCATGATATGATGAGGACCCTGGACAGCACCATATGCTGGGGAAACTATATTTCCTAAGGGCTATGCTTTTAGACTGATGACAATGGATGGTTTAATCAATTAAATTAACTCATACTCAAGTATCACCAACCCCTACTTAAGCGACTCCCTATACTTCTGCTTCATTTTCCTCTTCTAATAGAATGGAGTTGGACTAGGTCAAGGGTTCTTGTTTTGATTACAAATCTTGCTTTTTAACAAGATAAAGTTGTTTACAGAGATATAAATGAAATTATTTAATCTATGTCTATAGATCTATCTGTATATATCTATATATCCATGTACATATTTATAGATATAAGTAAAACAAGTTCATATTTTATATATTCATAGATATCTATAGTTACATGAATAACTTGACTTCAATATAATTTGTTTCCTTTGTAGTTCCACGTAATATATATATATATATATATATATATACACACACATATATATAAACATTTTAATGAGGAGGAGTCATCAGATTCCCCAAAGGATTCAGGATACAAAAATGTTAAGAACCCTCTCTAACCATACTTCCAGTTCCACTAGTCTTGGATCTGATTCTATTACATGTTTTTTTAAAATTTTCTGCAATAACACCACCTCTTATTCACAGGTCCCCATTCACCAACCTTCCATAAACTTAATGTATCTAATTATATGGCTTCAAATTACACAGTTCTCTAGAAAGACATTGACTAACTAATGGGGTTTCATGGCATAAAACTTTTACTTATTGATAATAACAATGAGCTAAACTATAAATCAGAGTTTACAAAGCACCTTGTAGACATCTCTCTTAATCCTCATGCTAATCTTGTGCATTAGATACTCTAGGTTTGTCCCCATTTTGAAGGTAAGGAGCTTAGGGTTCAAAGAGACTATGTGACTTGCCCGCTGTAATACAACTAGTGGGTTTGGAGGCAGAATTCAAAATTAAGTCTCTCCAAATTCCAAATTCAGCACTTCTTCCTAGCATCTTCAAGACACCTAAAAGCATATTTAAGCTACATTCTGAGGCCACAGAGCATAACTTGTACTGAGGTAGAAAGCACACTGGATTTGGTGTCATAGAGCTAGGGTTCAAATGATGGCTTTGCTAAATATTACATGATTGACTAAGTCATCCTGCCCTTCTCCACCCACCTTATGCCTCAATTTAAATCACCTATAAATTGCAGGAGCTGGACAACCAACTTTAAATCTATGGTGCTTTATATGAAGCCCTAACTCTACATAGCATTCTATAAAGGCTGAATGACCTCTTATCAGGTATGTGATAGAGAGGATCTTTGTTCAAGTAGAGTTAGGTTAGAAAACCCTTGTTCTTCCTATTCTGATTTTACATATTAATCCTCTTAGATAATTTAATGCCATTGCCCAATTCATACATATTTACATTCCTAAAAAAATGACTGTACCAATGGCAAATTTGTATTGCATCAGGGGACCTTTTCTAGACCTATTCTACCTAGGTTAAGATTGATATTCTGATGTCAGATGGCAAGTTTAGTTGATTAAAAACATGAGTAACATTTAAAGAGTCTTTCCTGTCAGCATTATTTCTAAGGTATTGGGAGGTATAGAGAGGATTAGGGGTCATTATGTAACTAGTCCATTTATTCTTTCAATAATTATTTCTAAAGCCCCTTCTGTCGCACTGCACTAAGCAACAGTGGAGTTAAATAGTTTAGATGACATGCAGTTTCAGCCCTCCTGGAGCTCACAATATAGTAGCTAATGAGAACAAAAAAAAGTAATTTTAATTCAGAATAAGGGCATTAGACAGTACAGGACAAAATGCTACAGGAGGTCAGAGGGGAAGATGATTACTCACTGAAGGAACATGGCTATAATATTTGAATTGAGCTTTAAAGGATGAATAGGAATTAACAGGCAAAGAAGGGGAGGACAGATGTTTTAGCACAAAGAATCATGGACTAAGCACATAAACCAAGGTATATAGGTGTAAAAGTATTATCCTATTATGATGGAATATGTGGAGGGGAGTAACATAAGATAATGCAGGGAAGATATGTATGATGTTCAAATGTGTTCAAAGAATCTTGGAACATTATATATCTGTGACAACTAGAAGAAATAGAGCCAAAAGAATGTAAGGCTGCCATGACTTTTACCATAGCTAGTGTGAATACAATCTGAAGAGAAATCAGTAAATGTCTAAAATAATGACCTTGCCTTTTCTCAAATATTTACACTATTATGTAAATATCCATCCCCTAGAGATAATAGATGGGTCATCTCTACCTGGGCCCAGAAATAATCTAGCAAAGTGGTCTATCAGTATGGCCATTCTAGTGTGAAACAGAGGGATTTGATGCAGGTTTGAGAGGCTAGAGAGGACAGAAGGATGAAAGGAAATATAATAAAATATAGGAACATGACAAATCTGGGCCTTTTGCCATGAAAAATGTGAGGCGTCCTTGATTCTGGTAGCAAATGAGGTGTGAAAACATATCAAAATGTGATATTCAATATAGGAATGTATTTAATATTTTATGAGACTAGAAATCAGTTACCAAAGGTTGGATGATAAATCAAGTACTGAGCAGATATACTTGCTTAAGTTTAAGTGTTTCGCTTATGAAGATAAAGTAGTTGTTGTGGGGTTAGGATGGAGAGATAGGCACGGGACCTGGGGCTACTGAGGGAGCAAATAATTGATATTTAAATAGCAACTTACGATGCCCAAAATACTTTCTCCAAAGAAATTAGAACAAGTAATATTATCCCCATTTTAGACATGGAAATTGATATTTGAGAATTGAGTGGCTCACTCACATTCATTTAGCTAATAAATAAGCCATGATTTCCATATACTACAAACCCCCTACAAAGCCCAGCTCTAGGAATCTTTTCAATACACTTTCCTGGGTCCAAACTCTCAAGTCCTGATCATATCTTTCTTTGTTCCCTCTTTGTCCTGCAGTGATTTTGTGATTAAATATTCTGTTCTTTCATTTTCAGAATGGAAGCACTTTGTGATACTTTATATCATCACTTGACCCTTTCACATTCTTCAGAGTTTATACTTTTAAATTTCTTTTTTCTACTGCATTTGTATTCAATAAATTTTGACTAGCTCTGGTTTTCTTGAAAGGAATTCATAGAAATCAGTAATTCTGCTTAAAACCTTTCTTCTTCAGCCCTGACAGATCAGCCTTTATTATCATGAAGGTCCAGAAGTATGCTAATTACCCTTCCATCTTTTCTCCTATATCCTTGTCAAGAGTCTAGCACCAAAGAACCTCCTATGTTCCTTTCCACAACCATCTTGGAAAAGATAATCTGCTCAGAATGGGAGTAAATAATGGGACAGAGCTGAGGGAGCTGAGGATTGAAAACACACACACACACACACACACACACACACACACACACACACACACACTCATTAGCCAGACAAGCCCAGGAATTCCATTGACTCTTGCCTCAACCATTAGGCAGAATCTTCTGCCCTATTTTTGTTTCCAATGGTCTCCTTCTCCCCATCCCTACCTTGTTCAAGAATTGGTCATCAAATCTATATTATTATTCCCTTCATTTTTTAGTCATAGGCTGACTACTCCAAAATTCTTCCCTGAGTGCTTTCTTATGCCCTAAAACCCATCTTTGTCAGCCCTTTCCTTACCATGACCCTGTCATACCTTACCCTCACTTTTCACTGTACCCTCTGAAATTCCCATTCTATAATTAATAACTCACCTTTCATTTTAAACCTGTGCCCTTTCCCCAGAAAATACTTAGTATATATTTGTATTTTACTTCCTCTGTCATGTTCTCTCCTTCAATAATATGTAAGCTCTTTGAAGGCAGTACCTTTCTTTTACCAGGCCCCACATAGTGCTTGCTACATAGCAGGAATAAGTATAAAGACTGAACCAATGACTTGATTGCTATAGAGAACTCCAAGTAAAGAACCCCCTCTACCTTCTCTACAATTTATAGTTTTAGAGAACTGTCTAGTTCGCTGAGAAGTTAAACATTTTTCCCAATGTCACATAGTCAGTCAGTATATGTCAGAGGAAATACCTGAACCCCCATCTTTCTGGCCCTAAGGACAATTCTTTATTCATTATTTAATGTAGCCTCTCATTAATTCTTAACTTTTCAGGATAAGTTATTTTTGGGTATAGGATCTTTTTTTGTTTCTCCCTCTTTAAATATTCTATATTAATACTTCTTTTTCCTTTATTATATTAGATACACAGGCCTCTGTATTTTTGACCAAAGTTCCTTAGACATATCTCTTCTAGGCCTGGACATTAGCACTATTTTTTCTGTGCCTTGAAAGCTCTATAGTTTGGCAATTATATTTCTGGGCATATTAAATTTGGAATTTCTTTCTGATAATGAAGTGTGTGATCTATTTTTATTTTGTCTCGGCTCCCAATACTTACAATTTCCTTTCAAGATTCATTTTTTATAAAAGTATCTGAGATTTTGTTTCATCATGATATTCTATCATCCCAAAGAAAGTTAAATTATCTCTCCTGCTCTATTTTCCCAGGTCATTTGTTTTTTATAACACTATAAATACCTTGTGTATTCTTCATTTTTTGCTGTTTCTTGACTTTGATGTAATAGCTCTAGTTTATTACTGATTTTTTGAATTGATTCCCTTGTTCTTTTTTTAAAGCAAGATATCCTTTACCTTGCAAAGATTTTTTCAGCTTTTTCTGAGTTGTTGATTTTCTTTTTTCATCAAGCTTTTTTTTTTCATCAAGAGCTCTAATTTCACACTTCCTTCCTTGATTTTAATAGGTCTTTCAACTGCTCTCAGGGCCCTTGTAGTCAATTAGTTCTCTTCTCTGGGTTTCAGTTTTAGTTATTCTAGGAGTAGTCTCTTCTTTTTACAATTTTACCTTGGTATTCTATTAATCTAGAATATGTCTTTTGCAACTTTCCCATGTGCTTGCTCAATTCCTCAGTCATTTCACTTTAATTTTTTGTTTTGTTTTGTTTTTCTTATGAACTCATATTTCTGGCTCTAACTGAATTACAAACATGAGGCATCTCCACTGTGGATGACTGGCAAAGATCCACCCTTTCTATTGTTATTTCCAAACTTCTGTCTCTTCTTTAACTGTCACTTTGAACCTTTAGATTCGAGCAAAACTTCAGATCCAAGGTAGAGGAGTCAAGAAAGGAGCTAATAGCAGGTATTCAGAGCCCTTAGTCAGCCTTCAGCCCTCAGCTCAGAATGAGGGCAAAGGATGGGGGGAATAGTGCACCCAGTAGTGAAGTTCTTGGATATTGGCTTCTGTTTCTCATAGAGATTACCTTTAAAGAGTTCATTTTCATTTTTCTATTTATTTGTTGTTGTTACTGATCTTTTGTTCTGATTGTAACATTTCTTAGTGTTTTTTGAGGTACTAGTAGGAGCTATATTTCACCAGAACCTGTGACTCTATCATCTTATCAGACATCATCCACACTGCCTCTCAGCAGATTTGTTTTTTAAAAAGGCAAATCTAGCTTCAACAGCAGTATCTTTCTGATTTTTTTTCCCTCTTACCTTCATCTCTCAGGGTAAAAAGTTAAACTGAAACTTTAAGGTGAGAGGATATTTAGAAAAAGACAGTGTATTCTACCAAGGTAAGTTTTTAATATAGGTTGGAGATCATGGATCTATCAAAGTCATGGTTAAAGCAAGGAACAGCAAGCTGATCATTTGGAGTAGAATGTAGAGTATGTGAGGGGGAATTACATAAAATTTATTTGAAAATATGGTTGAGTCATATTGTAAAGAACATTGACTATCAAATAGAAGAATTAATATTTTATCCCAGAAGCATTAGGAGCTATTGAAACTCCTTGAGCAGAGGAACGAGACCTGTGTTTTTGGAAATTTGATTTCTCTCTCTTCTTTTTAAAGGTCACTACAGATTGAGAAATGCAACCTCTGAATAAAAACTTAAGGTATGAAGATCATTCAGTATCATGAAGAAAAGGTCAAAGGAAAATTTAGTAATGTTTTAACATAATAATCACATTTAAACAGCACATTAGGGCATACAAAGCTTATTCCTTACAACAATCCTATAAAGGAGCATCAACATTATTATCCTCATTTTATTTTTTAAAAAAAGGAAAGAAGGAAGGAAGGAAGGAAGGAAGGAAGGAAGAAAAACTAAGACTCAGGGAGGTAAGATATTTGCCCAAAGTAACACAACTAGTAAATTGTTGGAGCCTAATTTAGAATTCTGGTGTCCTGGTTTCATCAACTACATCATATCTTTCAGTCAATAAGCTATCACATCTCTACTTAGATTGAAGCTAAAGAAAATAAGCATAAAGTATAAGAGATCTAAATGGAATGTTAATCAATTTTATTGCCTGTGGAAGGGTTGTTCAATAACAGAACTAGGACTCATACGTAGAATATAAGCTCACTGAGAGCAAAAACTATTCCATCTTTATCTTAGTGTATAGCATAGTTCCTGGAATGCTATTGATGCTTACTAAATGCTTGTTGATTGGCTAAGGGAAACTATGAACTCTTTTAAATATTAGATCTTTTAAAAATACAGTACATTTATGTACTAGTTTTCCCACAGCCTCTCCGACATTTTATTTTTTCCCTCTTTTGTCAATTTTAACAGTCTGGTAGATGTGAAGTATTATGTTTAATACTTAAGACAGGTCTTATGTTTAGTATGTTTAGATGCAGTCCTGTAGACATAAGCTAAACTGAATGTTTTCTGAAAGCCCCTTCTAAACTCTAGTGCCTTATAATCCAAGATCAATTAACTCTGAGTCAGAAGACCTGGATTCAAGATCCAATTCTGATACTAATGTATTACCTATGTGACCTTAGGCAAATCACTTAACTTCCCTATACCTCAGTTTATTCATCTGTAGAAAGAAGGAATTTGCACTAGACAGTTTCTAAGATCCATTCCAGATCTGATACTTATAGATAGGTTATTTGAAAGTTAAGGAATCTGAAGCTGAAAGGAAAGTCTAAATGCTATGATGAAAAAGACCTTTGATTAGGGACAGGAAGTTCCTCCAAAATTACTAAGAGAAGGGAAAAGTGTTCTATCTTATGTTTGTGGTAAGTTATTGTTATTAAGTTATTCAAAAGACGAAACTGATTTTTTTTAATGATATGGAAGTTGGAGGGAGAGAGAAAGGAAATGAGGAAGGGTTTTTTTCCCCCAGTTAATTTCCATTTATTTTCTTCCCTCCTATCTCCTACTCCTACTTGAAACTATGAAGAGTAAGTGTTGCAACAGGACTTGGAATAGGAAGTCCTGAGTTAAAAATCTTATCTGGAACATTTAACTAGCTTTATGGCTCCAAACAACTCACTTAAATTTTACACAAAGTTAATATATATAAGGAAAAAGGAAAATGATAGTATCTCATTCCTGGGTCAAGGCTGTTGTGAGGTTAAAATTAGATAAAGAACTGGAAAGTACCTTGAAAATCTTAAAATTCTATAAAAATGTTAGCTATTATTATTACTTTAAAAAGAACAAAACTCTTAGAACAAATATGCATAGTCAAACAAAATAATTTTCCCCATTGTCCCCATCCATATATTAGTGCCTCATTCTGTATTTTGAATCCATAGTCACTCTTTCAGGAGATGGGCAGCATAGATCATTAGCAATCCTCTGGAATCATGGTTAGTCATTGCACTGATCAGATTTCTTAGGTTACTCAAAGTTGTTTTTACAATGTTGAAAGAAATACAAATTAAAACAACTCAAGTTATACTTCACATCTACCAGACTGTTAAAATTGACAAAAGAGGGAAAAAATAAAATGTCGGAGAGGCTGTGGGAAAACTAGTACATAAATGTACTGTTTATGGAGCCATGAATTGGTCAGACCATTCTGAAAAGCAATTTGGAACCATGCACTTAACTGTGTATAATCTTTGACCTAGCAAAACCTTACTATGCCTAAACACCAAAGTGAATAAAGAAAGAACAAAAGGAATCAAGTGTATAAAAATATTCTTGGTAGCTCCTTTTGTAGTGGGCAAAGAACTGGAAACTAAAGGGAATGCCCATCAAATGGGGAATGGTCATTTTTAAATGGGCTGTTAAGATTTTTTTTTCTATAAGTTGCACACTTAAGACACTCCATGAAGCCTCCCAAATGTACCGTGAGACAAAAATAGGAGATCTTCCACAGATGAAATTCCCCAGTGGATGATAACCTTCCTCCCCCTGTGTGGTCCTTGCTTGGCTATTTTGAAGCTAGGGCTGATGCTGTTAGTGTTAATAACAGTAATAATGAAAACACATGTAGTTTGTGGGCGAGTGTTCTGCAGGCACCCAAAGCCCTGAGCCAATCTTTGAAAATCCTCTTGTTTTCTGAAGGACCTAAAGAAACATATGGCATCCCTGCTTGCTGGAACAGGTCATAGAAACTTAGTGAGACTGGGAAAAGATCTCCTTTGCCAGAAAAAGGAAGGGAGCTCTAGCTTCTTAGATACGGTTCTTTGTTAAAACTACCAACTCATTGACATATAAGAGACCTGCTTCCCACTGCAGGCTCTTTAAGTTCCCCTTTAAAAAAGTTCCTTTGCTCCCTGGATGAATACACCACAAAATTAAGTGAACCAAAAATCAAAGGCAATGATCATATGACAAGTATATTTCAGTCATTGGGTAACCTGCTGGGGATGGAAGGAGCCACTCTGAACCAAATAATTGCCATCTAAACGAAAAAGAGAACTCATTTTTAACCATGTGATAAACAACAATTTGACATATCCAAAGTGGAAAACAAAATAAGGAGAATGCAGTTCTGTTCCTCATCATTTCTGTGGCTCTACTGTCATCTCATTAATTTAGACAAGAAGAGATGACAGCATTGACTCAATTTTGTTGCCAGTCATCTCAGAGACAATTTCATTTTCAACTCCTAGTCAGTCTTGCTTCCTGGTTCTCCCACACTTCTGGCCTGTTTATTTATTATTTATTTTGCTCATCTCAGCCCCTTTGCTTCTGGGAGCATTTCCAACTTAAAAAAAAAAAAAACCAACACAATCAATTAAGAGACAAACTGCTTGCAAATCTCTAGAAAATGAGAAGGAACTCCTTTCTCCCTTCTCTTTCCCCTAGATATTTAACCAGAGGTTCCATCTTTAAACCAAAAAAAAAAAAAAAATACAGGGATGCTCTCTGCTGATGAACATTGAGGCTCACATAACAATCATCAATTTAGGGCTGGAAAGGTCCTTCAATGTCATCTAATCCCATTCTTTTTTTTTAACAGTTGAGGAAACTGAGGCTGAGAAAATGTAACTGACTTACTTAAAATGACATAAGCAGTAAGCCCCTAAGATGGGATTTGAATCAGAGCTCTCTAATTCTGAATTCAGTGCTCTTTTCATTGTACTATGTGGGTTTTAATGCAAGGCTACATGAAGACTTAGGAAAACAAGCTTCTCCCTATAGATCTGAGCCTGTTTATTCTGCAAAGTTGCCAATCCCTCAACCAAAGTTGTTCTAATGTCTAATTCTAGGGAAAACGATTCCCCTGGGAGGTTTTTTCTTCCTTCTTTTCTTCCCCCTTTCCTTCCTTTTTCCATTCCTTTCTTTCTGCCACTTTCCCTCCCTTTCTTTTCTTTCTTTATCTTCCTTCCTTCTTCCATCCTTCTATTTCTTTTGTTTCTTGGTTTCTTTCCTTCTTTCCATTCTTCCTTCCATTTTTCATTTCTTCCTTTCTTCCCTTTTTTTCTTTTGCTTTGTTTGATTTGATGGTAGAGATTAGGAATAAATAAAAATCATTTTTTTTCTCACTCTGATTCAGGATCTAGAAAAGTCTGACAGTTTAAAAAATTCAAGCATCCTTTTTTATGGAACTTACTTCATTTTGCCTTCTAGCATAGATACTTTTTCCTGTATTTAGCTTTCAAAGGAGACACTTTTCTTATGGCATTTACTACATTCTACCTTCTAATATAGATATAAACCACTCCATTTGGCTTTTGACAATCTGGCTCCAGTGTACCTTTTCAGGCTTATTATATATTACTTCTCTTCATGTCCACAATAACCCAGCCAAACTGAGAATTCTGCTGTTCTTCACCCATGACTTCCCCTCTCCCATCTCTGAATCTTCAAGTAAGCTGCATTCTCTGTCCCTGGAATGCATTCCCCACTTTGCCTCAGAATCCTCAGCTTTCTTCAAGGATCAGCTCAGAACCACATTAATTCTTTGCTGATGAAATACTATTGGCCCCTATAACCTTGTATTTACTTGTTATATAAAGAATGTTCCAAGGGTCTTAGCAAAGTTTTAAGCTTTAAAAAAAAAAAAAAAAAAAAAAAAGCAATGAGACAGAAACAATTAAGATTGGCAATTCTGGTATGCTATTGAAAGTTTTCTATAGACACATGCTGTGAAGTGGCTGAGTTGGGTGGTCATAGGCTGTCAGAGATGGAAGGTCCAATCCCCACCTGATCCAGGAGCCACATATCTGATGTCATTATTTAGCCTCTTCCTGAAGACCTACAGTGATGGAGAATACATTGTTCATGGGCTCTCTTTTGTGCTAGCTATAAATTAGGCACTGTCCTTAAAGTCAAGAGACTTAGCTTCTTGTTCCAGCTATGCTGGTGACTATCAACAATTCTTAAAGACAAGACACTTAATTTCTCTGGGCTTGAATTCTCTATCTGCAAAATGAGAGAATTGGAAAAAAATGATGGAGGAAGGATGATATTTTTCTGGTAGTACTCAAAGGGCTAGAAAACTAAGGCCCAATGTAAAGAAGAACTTGTTAACAATTGAAATTTTCCAAAAGTAGAATACATTGCCTTAGGAAATGATCAGATCCCTACCCTCCCAACCCCCTTACTCATAGACCTCGAGATAACCACGTGTCTGGTACTTGTTGAAGTATGGATTAAACTACAGAGCCTCCAATGTCTCTCCCGACTCTAAGTAAGATGCTTTGATTTTATGATTCTGTCTCCAAAGGCCACTCTGTTAGGAAGTCTTTCTTTTTATTAAGATGAAATCTGCCTGTCTCTAGCTTCCACCCACTGTTCCTTTCCAGATGGCAGAGGAAGCCAGAGCACTTGGGGCTAGAGATTTTATTTCTCTTCCCATCTACCCCAGAAGTCAGAAAAATGGTTTGCCCAACTTGCCATATCCTTCTCCTTAAGTTAGGGTAACTTCTCCCTGCTCTGACCT
Organism: Antechinus stuartii; assembly: GCA_016696395.1. NCBI lineage: Eukaryota > Metazoa > Chordata > Mammalia > Dasyuromorphia > Dasyuridae > Antechinus > Antechinus stuartii. The sequence goes on from MU174354.1 coordinate 41,043,074, forward strand.
AATCCTATGAGATAGATAATCACCCAGGACAATCACAATCTTCAATGTAAAGATTGATATGACGATTCAATCCCTTTTCTCATAGTTAGAAGCACATCATTGAAAATCCTCCAACGTCAAGAGACAGAGGTACAAAATGATAGTCAAGATCCTCCTTAATCTGATTTGAAATTATTTTCATCCCAACCAAATTAATTTAGTGGTTCTTAGCCTGCAAATGATGACACTATGGATAGCAGATGGAGCCTAGAGTCAGGAAGATAGGTTCAAACTCAGCATCAATCACTTACTGGGTAAGTCACCTGGTCTCTGTTTGCCTTAGTTTCCTTAACTGTAAAATAGAAATGATAATAGCACCCATCTGCCAGGATTGTTATTAGGATCAAATGCAATAAAATTGGTAAAGTACTTAACACAGTGCTTAACACAATAGGTTTTTTAATAATTGTTTCTTTCTTTCCTTCCTTTTTTCCTTTTCATTTTTCCTAGAATATATTCCATCTTCCTCTCTGCCTATTATAAGCTTTCTTTTTCCAAAGACCTGGCTCAGATAACACCTATCTACCTGATTCTTCTACTTAAATATTATCTTTTCCTCAAATTTCCCTCGATCACTTTCCCCTATTACATTTTAGTTTGTATTATATTTATTTATCTGTTTTATTTTTCCTTTTCACTTTAAAGCTCCCTGAGAGCCAAAACTGTGTTTTTGGTTTCCCCCCAACTGTTGCAACCCCAGAGCTTAGTGCTGCAAAGTAGGCACTGAATATATAGAATGTATTGGAATGCAGTTTGAGGATCACCTTTAGATGGCAAACACAGACTACAGAAAAAGGGTCTTGCTAAGCCTTACTTCAGGATTCAGGCCACCCATTAGGAATGAAATATGAACATTAATCAGGGGAAAGCATGCTGGAAAAAAAGTCTGAGTATTCTCAGATCCCAGGTGGTCTTCTTCCACTGGGAGACAAAGAAGGAGTGACCAATAGTGACCTGTTCCCAATACCCAATACCCCTAATGCCTCTGCTTTATAAGAATGGGCTTTCTTAGCAGCCTTCCCCCACAAAGCTGGAAACCTGAGTCTGGGAGACACAATGTTCTAGGGAAAAGAAGAGAAACAGGGAAGAAGGGGGCAATCAGCTAAGGAGATGTTTCAGAGAGAAATCAGGCTCTTAAACCTCAATAATAGATTCTCCAAGGCCTTCCTTTCAAAAGGCTTAGAATACTTTGGTCACTACTTCCAGCTGATGGAAAGCATATTATGTTGAGGAGGAGAGGCAAAATATTGCTGGAAGCATCCCCAAATCAAGAGAACTGGGCAAAGATTTAGAGAGTATTGGGAGTATATAGTTCCCCCTACCCCCACCCTCCAGCCACAAATTTCACTACAGTGTTCTTCCCACTATCAGCTCCAAAGAAGTACTTGTGGGCAGCTCTGAGCAGCTGGTCTAGTGAAATAAAAATAATGAAAGATAATGACAGTGATGAGGACATGGACAGAGTGTAATAAAGGAGGTTCTACAATATCGCTGCCTGGATTGTTTCATCCTCTCATCAGAAAAAAAAATGAGATGAAAAATAAGTTAAGGCGCTGGACTGGCTTAGGGACTGTCCCATTCTGTCCCAGATGAAAGGTCTTCTCTACATCTTCCTGTAAATTCTGATTCTATAACATCCTTCTCAAGAACTTCAGACTTTTCATAAACATTGCTTCTCATATGACAACATATTGGTAAGAGAATCTAATCCTTATGCAGGATGGGCAAAGCCCACTGAGCAACAGAACAGACAGGATTTCCTGATGCTGCCCTCTTTGGTCATCTGGTGGACAGAATATTCTCTCTCTCACCTCTCAGGAGCTTCTCTGCCTGGGAGAGTGGATAAAACACTAAACTTGGAAGAACCTGAATTCAAATCCTATCTCAGGTAGTTTGCTTAGAGGTATGACTCTACACAAATCACTAATTTTTCAGTAACTCATTTTCTTCACCTGGAACATGGGTAGAAATAATAGCACGGTGATAAAGCTCTTGAGCAGAGGATCTGGATTCAAATACCAGTTCTGATATTTACTACCTGTGTTCTCAACTGTAAAATGAGCACTATGAGCTTACAGATAGAAACAGGACCAGTAATCATAGGTCTAGGTGGAAGAGAGGTAATTCCTTCTACCAAGGTAGGCTGGCACTTTTGCTAAAATTTATATCGTTTTAGAGCACTGAAAGGTCACACAGTCAGTATATGTCAGAGGCAGGAACAGAATCCACAGCTCCCTGGTTTTCTATTCACTAAGCCAAACTGCCAATGAGCTTAATCTACTTAAAATATTCTGCAAATCTTAAAACATTATCTACATTTTAGCTTATTATTAGCTAGGTGACCTGGGGCACCTAAATGGACCAAATTGCCCTAGATTAAGCACTTTGGTACTGAAGATAGAGGGCTTAAATATAATGGAGGTGGAGAACCGGGCACTGTAGGGCAAATACACAAATAATGAGAATGAGATAAGTTTTCAGAGGAAAGATCCAGGCAAAGTGCTATGGAAAACTGAGGATGGAGCACCCACTCCCACTTGGAGTGAGTGGGCAGGAAAGACTTCACAAAAAATGTAGCACCGAAGCTGAATCTTAAAAGAAGGGACTTCGACAGATGGAGGGTAGGGGGAGGACATTCCAGACTTGGAAGACAATATGAAATTGTTTCATTTTTCTGTGCCTCAGTTTCCTTATCTGGAGAGTGAGAGAATTGGACCAAATGATCTCTGAAGCCCTTCCAGCTCCATGAATGAGCCAGGATTCCTCTCCCTGTGTTCCTTCTTTCCTCATACTCCTGGCAGAAGGGCGGGGGGGTCAGGAGAGGGCCATTGCAAGTAGGGATGGGGAGGGGGGTGCATTATCTCTGAGCCCAGCTGCTTGGATCTTTGTTTTTTAATCTCTCAGGAAGAGAGACATTTTATCCAACATTCACTGCATCAGCACCTCTGTAAGTAAAATGTAGACAACACAACGTCTTTATTCATTCCATCAAGAGGTAATTAGGGCTGGGAACGGGAATCTCAGTCTACAGGCACTTGGGCTCCTAAAAGCCAAACAGGTTTCTAATTAGGAAAGGGAAAGCTGAGCAGGAAGCTCAGAGAAGCTGCTTCAGGAGAAATCATCCAGACCCACGAGTTCCAATTTTCCTTTCACACACTTTAAGGGAGGGGGGAAAATGAGCCTGCTATACAGTATTAGGAAATTAGAAAGACAAAGTGTGAGCCGAATTGAGGAGGAAAAACACATACACAAACACACACACACGCAGCCCACAACCCGAAGGACCCCCACGGATCCCATAATGTAAACATGTTGGCAAGGCACTTGGCTGAGGCAGCCAAGTAAGACTGAGAGGTAATTTTATTTTTGTTGTTTAAAAAGAAGCAGCTAAAGAAATTGCCTCTTATTACATGCAGCCTCTCTCTACCTCCTCCCCTCCTTGATCTACTGCTGGGCTAGGGCAAGGTTTGGGGAGCAGGGCAGAGGCAGATTGAGGACAGTTATCAGGCCTGGAGAGGAGTGGGCCAGGGTGGGAGGGAGTGCAGAGAAGGAGGTCAGTGCCACTGGGATTTTTCTGACCAAGCTAAGTACAAGTGTCTCTGGCAGTGATGGCCACTAAGGGACAAAGCCACCTCAGTCAGGGCCTAGTGTGGGGCTAACAGATGCTCTCTCTGCTTTGTGGGGAGCAGCTGCAGAAATGGAAGGGGGGTTGAGAACCCTCCCCTTGCTAATAATAATAATAGTAACTCATATTAACATAACACTTTCTTGTTACCACCCAATCAAAGCAGGTGGTCCAAATTTATCATTCTCATTTTATAGAGGAGCAAATAAAATCTTCCTTCCTAAGTGATCTGACTGGCTTGACTTGGGTAGTCATTGTGAAAGTCTAGTTTTAAATATAGACCCCCTGATTCCAAGATCACTTCACTACATTATGAGCTATTCACCTAAAAAACATATACATAATATACATATATATATATATATACACACATATATATATATATATATATACACAAGTATATCTCTCAATCACAAGTCATTGTTTTTACCTCCTAGAATATGGTCACTAATTGGTCCCCTTAATTTCTACCCACCCATTCTCTCTCACCTAACCATCCCCAATACCTGCCTTCCATCTCCCTCCTCCCGGCCCACTCTGATCATTCAGTCCCTCCCTCCTTCCCCATTGTTCAAATATACAAATACAAAAGCACAGAGGAGTCAACAGGGATCCCTTCTGTCAGGGATAGGTACTGGGCATGGATGTCTGCTCCCGAATTCGTGTCTCTGGCAAGTAATCAGTCTCTTCTAAACCACTGCTCACAGAGATTTCATGGCCATTTGCCTTGAATGAGATGGGTTTATTGGGAAAATTGGGTCCCTCTCCACAAGAGACAAACCAGGCAAAACTACACAGGGATGCCAGTCTTTGTGAACCTTAAAAGGCACTATTTCTAGCCAGCCCCCTTGCAGAACACACTATGCTGACATCTTTCCAGCTAACTACCTGGGGTCATCTTGACATCTGTCTGATTCGTGCTCACGTACCGTCCCCCATTCCAACCCCCTCTGTCTACTTCTTTCTCCATTCAGAGTAAAAAAAAAGAGAATTGTATCATGGTTTTGCCAAGTACAAGTCAATTGCTCTATGGAGTGTGGTATAGAAAATGGAGCAGGCAGGTGGTGCAGTGGATAGAGACCCATCTTCCTGAGTTCAAATCTGGCTTCAGACATTTACCAGCTGTGTGACCCAAGCAAGTCACTTAACCCTGTTTGCCTCAGTTTTCTCATTTGTAAAATGGGCTAGAGAAAGAAATGACACACCACTCTACTGTCTTTTCCAAATGAGATTCCAAAGAGTCAGATGGGACTGAAAAATGACTGAAATAACAAAAATAGAAAATAGGGAAGTGGCTTTGAAGTGAACATCTGGGTTCAAATCCTGCCTCTGACACATATTTGGCTGTGGGACCCTGAGCAGATGTGTAACTACTTGTTGCTCTAAGAAACTCTCCAAGTCTCTAAATTGTACAGAAGACACCTCATGAGGAGTTCCCTATAATAGGTGAAATCACAGGTGCAGTTCCTATTCCAACTAATTATCCCTTTGACTCCCTAAATTATAGTTGCCGTTTGTGGTCACATATGTGGTATCTCCCCCCATTCAAATGTCAGCTTCTTGTGAGCCTCAACTCTCTGACTTTTTACATTTCTATCTCCAGTGCTTAGCACAGTGTTTGACACATACTAAGTATTTAATAAATGCTTTTCCACTTGTTCAATTCAATGAGAGTTGTTCTTTTGTTCCAGCCAATTCAACAAGGATTTTAGTAAATATCTACTTTACTAAATGGCACAGTGCTAGGTACATGCAAAAGCCCTCATCATTTTCCTCTATGCTTCTCCAGTCTCTGAAAATTAATACCTTTTGTCAGGCTTGGCCAAATCCTCTTCATATGACCTTGAATCTATCCTCACTCATCTTTTCCAACAGATTTCAATAAAACTTTCAATCCTCTCCTTCTCCCTCCTTTCCAAGCCTCTTCCTCTCTTTGCCTCTCTTTCTATACCCTCATACTCTCTCTCTCTTTCCCTTTCTTTTTCCCCCTTCTTTTCTCTTTCCTTCTTTCCCCCTTTCTGTCTTTTCCTTTTTTCTCTCTACCCTTCCCCGCTCCTGTCTCTGTCTTTTGAGTCTCTGTCTGTCTCTGTCTTTCTCTGTGTGTCTCTCTCCCTTTTCTACTATCTTCTGTTCTTCAACAACTTTTACTAGATCCTATCAATTTCACTATTATATCTCTCCTTTTATCAGCCAAACTCTTAGAATAAGTTGTTCCCACATATTACCTCCATTTTTTCCTCTTCTCAGCCCTCTACTATCTAGTTTCTCATCTCATTACTCAATTGAAACTGCTCTCTTCAAAGTTAACCATCTCTTAATTGCCAAATTAAATGACCTTTTTCTCAATCCTTCTCCTTCTTAACCTTTCCTCTGTGTCTGATGATATATACCACCTTCCACCTGGATACTTTCTCCTGGTGCTCCCTTTATCTTTCTCACAATTCCTCCATGTCCTTTGCTGGCTATTCATCTGTATCATGGTCTCAAAGAGTAACTGGTGCTCCAAGGGTACCAAGTTCTGGGTACTCTTCTCTTATCTCTTTACACTGAATGTCATTTCCCAAAGGTTTAATTATCATTTCTATGCAGCTGACAGCCAGCTATCTAGCGCTATGTTCTCTTTCATGATCCAGTCCCACATCATCAACTGCCTTTTTTACATTTCAAACTAGATGTTCAATAGATATCTCAAACTCAACATGTTCAAAACAAAACTCATTTCCCTCTAAATCCACCCCTCTCCCAAAGTTCGCCATTTCTGTCAATAAAACCATCACCTTTCCAGTGTCCCAGATTCACAAATTATGTTATCATGAACCTTCACTTTCCCTCACCTAATATATCCATTAAGTTATCAAATCACTTTCCCACCTCCACAACAGCTCTCGTATCTGAATCCTTCTCACCACTCACACAGCTGCCATTTTCAGACCCTCATTGATTCTCAGCTGGATCATTACAAAAGCTTCTGACTTACTTCACTGCCTCAATTTCCTCTCCATGCCATGCTGCTGCCAAAGTGATTTTCCTAAAGCAAAGCCTAACTGTATCTTCCTCCTACTCAATTAATTCTAGTGAGTTCCCATTAATTCTAGGAACAAATATTTACTCCTCTGTTCATCCCCAAAGCCCTTCACAACCGAGATTCTTCCTTCTCACGATACACAGCCTAGTCAAACAACTTCATGGTGCTGCTTGCTGGAATTCAATCTCCCATCACCACATCTGTGAACTGGCATCCTTGGGATACACACCCTCAACTCCCACCTCGTAGAACAATTTATTTTTTTCAAAATTTAGGTCAAGCACTACCTTGTAGGGGAAGCCTTTTCTGATCCCTTCAATTGCTATCCTCTCCTGTAACCTACCTTGTATTTAATCTGCATTTACTTATTCAAGGACACATTGGTCATCTTGATAGAACATAAATTCATGAGAAGAGGGACAGTTCTGTGTTTGTATTCTTAAAGCTGAGCAAAGCACATAACATACAACTGGTAAATAATAAATGCTTGTTACTAGATATTTGAATATTGAAGATACAAAGACAAAAAGAAAAACAGTCCCTGCCCTCAAAGAGCTTACATTCTATAAGTACATTCTGATGTGAAAAGGTGTTAATGAAATACAAAAGATGAAGCACTAATTAAATCAGTACAATTTGGCAAATGATTGCCTGTGAGGATAGAAGAAAAGTGAGATTCAAGGTTATAAACCAAAATAACTAGAGAGATAGCAGTGACTTAAATAAAAATAAAGAATTTTAAAGAAAAAGATGGCTTGGTTTGGAGAAGATGTGCATACTGTCTGGGATGTCTACAATCATCCAGGTGGAAATGCCCATCAGGTAAGATTCCAAAACTGGAATCTAGGAGAGAAATTCAGAGTGGTTCAGTCAATAGAGTGTCAGGTCTGGACTGAGAAACAATTATCCTCCTGAGTTCAAATCTAACCTCATACATTTATTAGCTGTGTGATGCTCAGCATGTTACTTAATACTGTTTGCCTCAGTTTCCTCATCTGTAAAATGAGCTGAAGAAGGAAATGACAAAGGACTCCAACATCTTTGCCAAGAAAACCACAAACAGGATCATGAAACTGAAATGACTAAACAACAAAAACAAAAACAAAAAATAGGTCTGGGAGTCATCTGCATAGAAACATTAGTTGAATCTAGGGGAGCTGATGATGTCATCAGAGAGAGTGAGTATTAGGGAGCAAGTCATGCATAATTAATCTAGCAAAGAAGACTGTGAAAAATCAAGGCATTGTTACTTAATGGACATATTCTAAAAAGCTGTGTGTAAAAACCAGTTTGGATAAATCCCATTCTCCATGGATCACAGGATTATAGGATTTGGACATAGAAGAAAGTAGATCAATCATGTTATCCAAAGGCCTTAGTTTACAAATAGTGAAACTGAGGCCTTATTTCAGAGATGCTCCATCTTCCTTTCTGATTGATCTGCAATTGGCAATGGTTCTAACACTTTGCCTTTATGTTTCTTATCTCTTTCCCCAAAGTCTCCCTACTTAATGGCCTGTAAAGCAGTAAATGAATAGAAATAGTTTCAAATAAAAGAAACCTAGCATTGAATCATCTTGTAAGTGAAGAATATTTGAGTGATGTGAATAGTTATCTTCTCATTTAAAGGCTTTGCTAGATTGAATTTTCATCATTGGGTTTTCTTAGAATAAGACCCCACCTATGTTACAAATGTAAGCTGAGTTGAATTGACACAGTCATTCTGGAAAGCAATTTGGAATTCTGCCCCAAAGTCACTAAACCATGCATGACCTTTGATCCAGCAATACCACTATTAGGTCTATACTTTCAAAAAGATTAAAGAGAAAAAAAATTCCGCATGTACAAAAACATTTATAGCAATTCTATAGTTGAAAACTAAGCAGCTGCCTGTCAATTTAGTAACGACTGAAAAGATTATTGCATTTTTTTTAAATTTTTATTTAATAATTACTTTATATTGACAGAATCCATGCCAGGGTAATTTTTTTTTACAACATTATCCTTTGCACTGGTTTCTGTTCCAATTTTTTTCCCCTCCCTCCCTCCACCCCCTCCCCTAGATGGTAAGCAGTCCTTTATATGTTGGATATGTTGCAGTATATCCTAGATACAATATATCTATGCAGAACCGAACAGTTCTCTTGTTGCATAGGGAGAATTGGATTCAGAAGATATAAATAACCCGGGAAGAAAAAACAAAAATGCAGATAGTTCACAAGATTATTGCATTTGAATGAAATGGAATGTTATGGCACCATTAGAAATTACAAAAGAGATAATTTCAGAGAAAACTGGGAAGTTTTACTTAAATTGATGCAAAGTAAAGTAAGCAGAACTAGGAAAGCAGTTAATATAATAGCAACCCTGTAAAAACAAACAATTTTGAAAGAGTAGTGCAATAACTAACCAAGATTCCAAAAGCCCGATAATTAAAAATTTTACCCACTCCTGATAGAAAGGTAAGAATCACAATCTATAGGATAAGTTGTACATTCTCAGAAAAGGTCAGCATGGGAGAATGTTTTTCTTGATTGTATATTTGTTACAATTTTTTTTTTAAATAAAAGAGGGGAGAGGAAAGGAGGAAAGTAGGGAGGAAGATAGGGAGGAAAAGAGGAAGAAAATGAGGCAGGAAGGCAAGCAGGCAGGAGGGAGGAAGGGAGAGGGAGAGGGAGGGAGAGAGGGAGAGAGGGAGAGGGAGAGGGAGAGGGAGAAGGAGAGGAAGAGAGAGAGAGAGAGAGAGAGAGAGAGAGAGAGAGAGAGAGAGAGAGAGAGAGAAAGAGAGAGAGAGAGAGAGAGAGAGAGAGAGAGAGAGAGAGAAGGGAGGGAAAAAGGGATGGAGGGAGGAAGAGGGGAAGGAAGGAGAGAGAAGGGAGAGAGAAAAGAGGGAAGGTAAAAAGAGAGGGAAAAGAAAGAAGAGGAGGTCATTGAAACCTGATTTTGAAATGCACAGAAGAGAATGGAAAAAGGTCAGAAAAAATTAGACAATTTTGTAAGTTACATATAAAATAGTGGCAAGATACATATAATAGAGATTCACAATTTCATGTACAACCCTCCTTTTATGTTCTGCTGTGTATTTGGAAGTGCTCATTTTATTTGATGCTTGGTAGAATTTTTTTTAATGGGGAAAAAGTCATCTAAGTGTCATTCATGTCTACAGGTACACTGAAAGACAAGATGAGTAATGGAATGAGATGGAGGTGGAGTGGGGAAGAGACTTGATGAATGTCTAGAATGTACTTATTAGCAAAGCAAAATTCACTTCTATTCTTGATCCAAATTTGACCAAGAAGCAGCATGTGATAGAAAGCTTGGAAGAAAATGAATGTGTCTGTGTAGAATTAACATCAACCAGGAAGGAGAGAAGACTTGATAGTGGTGTATTATGTATTTTGGAAGAGTTAGGGGAGAGCCTAGATGAGACACTGAGACCTAACTAAAAGTACATTGACTTTGGTCTATGAAGACCCAGGTTTGAATCATAGCTTTAGAGGCTGGGTGGCCTAATGGATAGAGTGCCAGGCCTGGACTCAGAACAATTTAAATTCAAATCCTGTCTCACTTACTAGTTGTATGACCCTTCAGAAGTTATTTAACTTTTGCTTCAACTTCTCAACTGAAAAATAGAAATAATAATAGCACCCACTTCTCAGGATTTTTAATAATTTATCATTATATTTAATAATTTATCATTGTAAAATGCTTCAGACAATGCCTGGCACATGGTAAATGCTTAATAAATGCTTATTTCCCTCCTTTTTCTAATTTCTACCTTAGTTTATTTCTCTTGGTCGTATTTTCCTTATACATAAAATAAGTCAGGTATCTCATCTTTATGATCAATAGAGGCAGTATGAGGTAGTAGATAAAGTTCAGGATTTGGAGCCAAGAAGACCTTTTTTTAAAATCCCACTTCAAACTTTTACTGACTGTGTGATCTAACCAAGTAGCTTACCTTTCCTAAATCTCAATTTCCTTTTCTATAAGATAGGAATAATAATAGTACCTACCTCACATGATGGTAATGAAAATCAGCGTCAATTGGTTTTGCAAACTTTAAGGTGCTTAAGTAATTTAGTAATTAAGTAATACTTAAATTAATAACTTAAATAATTAAGTAATAGCTGTCATTTAAGTAGCCAGCTAAAGTTATAAAATTTCTATTATTATCAAGACATATTAGCTCTTTGATCTGAGACTCTGGGAAAAAAAAGATTCAAGAGGGATGAAAAATTCTCAGAACCAATATTCTGACAATGCAATCACAGATAATCCTTAAGAGACAGAAAAGAGAAAGATGAGGAGCTCTGCCAAGTGTTCCAATTTTAACAGTACTTTTACAAAAATTGGAAACAGAGTCCTATAACTAAGAAATTTATATGAAATAATTCAACAAGCATTTCTGAAGTACCAACAATACTAATAACCTCTCACAGTTCAATACAACTTTAGAGTGAAAAAAGGACTATTCTTAGAAGCACTCGGAAAGATAGGTAGTGAAATATTATCCTTCCTTTTACAGATAAGGAAACTGAGGCTGACTTAAAATTACAAGCTAAATTGAGACTAGAACCTATGGCTGTGTCATGCAATAAAATAAGGCAGGGGAGTTAAAGAGCTTACTATCTAATTGTAGACACAGTTAAACACAGGAAATAATTATATGCTAACCTGAATGTACTGACTTTACGTATGTGTGCTCAGAGATGGGAGTGATCCATTTTCTGTGATTCTGTGATGTTAAAGTCATCAGAGAAAGCTTCAGGACTGGGACCATGTGCCAGCCATTGAAAGGGAGAAAATGAAAGGGGAACAGATTTGTCAGAGTTAGGAAGGACAAAGCCAAGGAGTCGAGATTCATAAAGGACACTAAGGACAAATGAGAGACTGAGGTTTTTTAAATGTAGATTGTAGAAAAAACAAGAAATAGTTAAAATTGCTGTTTGAGACCAAAAAAATAATGTTTAGTATCAACAAAAAGAAAAAATAAATCAATAAATATTAAGCTCTTATACCACACCAGATCTAAGTAAAGAGAGATAAATAAGACAGGGAGACTAAATAATCATTGTCCTCAAGAAGCTTACTTTCTATTGAAGAAGAATCATGTACAAACTATATTGAAAATAAATCCAGAATAATTTGGGGGTGGGTGTGAAGGGAAAACAAGAGGTATCAATAGTTGGGGAGAATTAGGAAGGATGTCCACGTGTTGGACATAATTTCATGAGATGAGATTAACAGCTGCACTGTGAAGGAAACTAGAGATTTTAAGAGATAGAAGTGAGAGGGGAGGATATTCTAGGCAGGAGGCATTGCCAGGGCAAATGTATGGAGACTAGAGATGGAATTTTATGTATGAGGCCCAGCAAGAAGACCATTTTGTGTAATTTTAAAATGTGTAAAGGAGCACAATGCATATTAAACTTGGAAAGTCAGGATGAAATAAGTTTATATATGGCTTTTAAAGCCAAATAGAAAATTTTATATTTTATCCTGGAGGTAAAAGGGAGAAATTAAAATTTCTTATAAATAGTGTTTATTTATAATAAATAATACATGATATAATGTAATGATATAATAAGTAACATAAGAAAATTAAGTTTCTCATGTTTATAATAACTAAAATATAATATAAGAAAATTAAATTTTTTATAAATGTTTATTTATAATAAACATAATAGAGAAAAAAGAAAATTAAGTTTCTCATAATGTTTACTTATAATATAATAAATAATATAATATTAGAAATTAAGTTTCTTAGAAATAATGTTTATTTATCATAAATAAAATATGAGGTAATAAGTAATATAAGAAAAGAAAGTTTCTTGTAAGTAAATGGAGTGACCTAGTCAGACATATATTTTAATAAGAACACTTTGTCAGTTATAAGGATGATGAATTTAAGAAGGAACAAACAGAGACAGAAAATGAATTAGGAGACTATTGTAATGGTCCAATTGAGGAGTGAAGAGGACCTGAACCATGATGGTAGTCACATGAATGGAGAGAAAGTAATGGATGTGAAAGACATGGAAGCAGCATTGGCAAAGTTTGCCAACAGAATGGCTAACTAAGTGAGCTGAGGAGTTAAGTAAGGATCACTCTTAAGATTGTGAACATGAATGACTAGAAGTGGCCTTGGACAAAAATAAGGAAGTCTGGAAAAAGACAGATTTGTAAGAGAGATGTTCTTTTGGAGATATATTGTAGGTGAGATGCCCACAGCACATCCAGCTTGAGATTTGCAGCAGACATTTGGTGATGGAGACCTAGAGCAAGGGACTGGGTCCGTAGATCTAGGAGTCAAATGTCTAGAAGGAATCACTGAATCCATGACATTACTATCTAATTGTAGACACAATTAAACACAGGAAATAATTATATGCTAACCTGGATGTACTGACTTTACGTATGTGTGCTCAGAGACGGGAGTAATCCATGTTCTGTGATTCTGTGATGTTAAAGTCGTCAGAGAAAGCTTGACAGAGAAACAAGGGCTGGGATCATGTGCCAGCCATTGAAAGGGAGAAAATGAAAGGGGAATAGATTTGTCAGAGTTAGGAAGGACAAAGCCAAGGAGTGGAGATTCATAAAGGACACTAAGGACAAATGAGAGACTGAGGTTTTTTAAATTAGGTTGTAGAATGAGGGTACCAAGTGAGAGTTTAAGGTGAGAAGGCTTAAGGCAGGACCTTGTGATATCCCTACAATTTGGACATGGAACAAGGATGATATTCCAGCAAAGAACACTGAAAAGATGTAGAAAGTCAGGTAGGAGGCAAGCAAAGAGAAAATGGTATCATAAAAATGAAGGAAGAAGAAAGTATACAGGAATAGAATGTCATTTAAGTCAAATGAAAGAAAGATCAGGAAGGGTGAAGACTGAGAAAAGGCCATTAGAATCAGCAACTGAGAGGTCATCGGTAACTTGGAGAGAGCAGTGATGGGCCCAAAAGCCTGACTACTATGGGTTGCAAAGAGGGTTAGAAGGGAGAGCCTCTCAGATTTAGATTAAGATTTAGAGCTCAGTGGGGTTTAAGAGAAATGATGACTGAGCAAGAGAGAAATGGCTGACTTCTGTGGTATGACAAATTCCTTCTGAGGAAACTACATTTACTAAGACAGAAGGGCAACTTACATGGTCTTAGAGAATTGCTGGGGGGGACAATGAGTGGATGTGACTTATTTAGGGTCACACAGCCAGTCCTTAATAGGACTTGAACATTAGGTCTTCTTGCCTCTGAAGCCAGCTCTTTATCCACTGCTGCCCTTCAAAGAAAGGAAAAATAACAACTATTTTTTTCAATTCGTAACTCTTAATGAATTACATGAAATTTTTCAGAGAGAGGTACAGGGAAAGAGGAATTCAGAATGGTAATCTGCCCTAGATCAGGGCTTCATAAAGTTTTTCAAATCACAATCTCTTTTCTCCAGAGAAATTTTCACATGATCCTCAGTACACAGGTATATAAAATAGGTAGATATTTTCTGATAATAAATCGTAATTTTATGACTCCCACACTCAATTACAAGACCCTATATGGGGTTGTGAACTATAGTTTAACAAGCTGGCTATAGATAAGGCAGATTGAATCTGATGTCCTATATTTAGCTGCACTGAGGCATATTGCCTCCCATCTCTATCTCTTAGAAGGAGCTGATAATTGGCTAAGAGACTCCCACAAAGAGGCTGCAGGATGAGCCCAAATTCCTTTCTGGTAACAAGAAGATATGGCCCTCCAAGGAAGAGAAAAAGGATTACAGGTGGGTCAATTCAATCCAAAAAGCATTTGGTAGGTACCTAATAGGAGCAAGACATTATGTATGCAAAAAAGCAAAAGTCAAATCAGGCATGTTCCCTGATCTCAAGACCAGCTGGTCTAAATGACTAAACAAAAATCATTTGCTTTTTTACATCCTAAATTCTGTACATCTCTATAAAATGAAGAAATCAAGCTAAATAATTTCCGTAGAATTTCACGACTTGGAGCTAGAAGACTCAATAGAGATCATTTCATTCAAATTTCTTTATTTTAAAGATAAGTTCAAAGAAGCCCAAAGTCACAGCTTGTGAATGGTGGATTAGAATCCATGTCCTTTGACTCTAAACCTAGAGCTCTCCTCTGCTGCCCCAGGGCCCCTACGCTTAAAGGTTCTTCTGAGTGGAAGCAAAAAGAAAATCTTCCCTGAGAAAATGTTAGAAGTCTAAGCTGAACCAAGCTGTGTCCCTCTGGCCCTTTTTGCTATCAATAACTCTTAAATATATATATTTAAAGAATCAAATGCTCTTCTGCTCTGCTGAGAAAGAAAGCTATTGCTGCCAAGGAAAAAATGAACAGGCAGAGGGGAAGAAAAACACCATAGGGGGATGGCCCTGGTCACACTGAACTTTACTTTGTGTTTTCCAAGCACCCTGTGGGAGCAGAGGGTTACAGACAGGGGACACTCCCAAAGCAAGTGGTTGACATCGCAATGCCTTTGCCCATCTTTCAAATTGAGCCCTACTCTTTTCCAGAGGCCAAGTCTAATCCAAGAGCCCTGACAACTAGGAGATGTCTCTAGAAAGGGACAATTGATTGAACCAATAAGAATTTTTGAAAACTTTCATCTCTGACTTGGAAAACATCACTTCTTGGATCATTCCTGCCTTAAGTGATAGACTTTTCATCTTCTTAATTTGAGCATTGACCCCCAAAAAAGAGAGATATGAGAAAATCTCTCCCCTAACTCTTTTGGAGGGACATCTATGTGGATGTAACATAGCATATGTTGTCATATTTATAAATAGATTTGCATTTCTCTTCCTCTTGTTTCTTTTTTTTAAACAAAAAATATTCTTTGTTTTAAAGAATGACTCTCTGGGAGGGGGAGCAGAGCAATAAAACAGGAAAATTAGGTGATTTAAAAACAAAACATATCAACAAAATTTACTTTAAAAAATAAATTGGAGCCAAAAAGGTATAAAGCAAAGGCACTATGCTAGGACTTAGAACTGAAATGTATTTCAGAGGTTATCTAGGCCACTCTCCTTGTTTTTCTACTTAAAGAAAATGAGATCCAGAGAGATAACACACATGATAAGGGACAGAGCCAGAATTCAATTGAAGATCTTTTGACTACTAAAACAACATCTTTTCCATTACATTGAACTGCTTTTCAACCAAACTACTCCAGTTCATGTCCCAGGAGGTCGGTTTGATGCTATCACTTCTTAGCTCCATCATGGATTGATGGGGTAGATACCCCAAATGGAGACCACAGAGATAGAAGGGGAGAATACACATGTTGGCAAAGTTCAGAAATGTCCAGGAAGAGATAGTGGAGGCCTGTTCTGAACAAGATAAGTAAACTGTCATCTATCAGAACCTAGAGGCAGAGTGCTGGAGGAGGAGAAGAATGAAAAGGGTGACTCAAGTCCAAGTGATATTACTTGGAAATAGCCTGGAAGTTAGAGAGAAAATGCTCATCAAATTTGCTGATGACATAAAGCTGGGAGTTCATATGTTGGAAGACAGAACCAGGGCCAGAATAGCTCTCATGAGCTAAAATAATGGGCCAAATAGAAGACAATTCAGGAGTGATAGTTTTATACTTGTATTTTTTTAAATCACCTTCACAAGTACAGAATGGGAAGATGTTGGCAAGACAGTAGCTTCTGTCAAAAATATGTTGGGATTTTAATGGACTTACAAGCTTGCAAGTCACTGACAAGAAACAAGATGGAAGCCAGCACAGCTAATGCTATCCTGGACTAAATTAAGAGACAGAGTGAACAGAGAAAGGAAAGTAATAGTCCTACTATAATCTGCCCTAGCCAGACCACATCAGGAGTATTGTGTTTAGTCTTAAGTGCCATGATTTAAGAGCCTTTCAGATCCAGAGTTAAAATTCAGTGTCTATTTATAAGCCATTCATGCCCGGGTGATCCCTTATTCTGACATGCATGGATCACTCATTCAAGAGGATAGTGAAAGTTGGATGGTGATGGGAAGCATGTGTAAATGCTTACAATCTTCAAGTCATCTTTAGGGTTAAGAAGCTAGGTAGCACAGTATCTAGAGTGCTGAACTTAATGTCAGGAAGAATTGAGTTCAGGTCTAGTCTCAGACATTTACTTAACCCAGAGTCACACAGACCCGGGGTAAGCCACTTAATTTGTTTGCTTCACGTTAATCAATTGTAAAATGGAGATAATAATCTACCTACCTTGCAGGATTGTTATGAGGATCAAATGAGATAATACTTGTAAAGCAAATTAGCACAGTGCCTGGCACATTGTGGGAGCTTATTAAATATCTCTTTTCCCTTCCTTCCATTTTCTATTCCCAATATCCAATCAAAGACCCACTGCTGTTGACTCTTCCTTTGCAATTCTGACTTATCTTTCTATTCTGATTATGACCACCCTTACAATAATTATAATAAATAACAGTATATTAGTAAAATAACAACAACAACAACTCACATTTCTATAGTGCTTCGAGGCTTACAAAATATTTGCTCACAACAACCCTAGGTGGTGGGCAGTAGGGAAATGTTTCCCCATCTTCCAGATGGAAAGACTGAATCTCATAGAAATGAAATCATTTGTTCAGGATTTCACATCTAGTAAAGAATATTGATCCACCGTGACCAAGACCAGGGCTTCTAACTCCTAACCATGGTTCAGGAACTTTTTTATCTCCTGCCTCAATGAGTGCAGCAACCTCTTCCTCCTTCTCCTCTCTTCTCTCACCTTCTCCAGGATTTCCTTCTTTCACATCATTCCACATGTCATCTCCAATCTGTTCTTTGATAAGATCATTTTTTTCTCTGAAAATCTTCAAGAATTCTACAAGACTGAAAAACTCAATTATGGATCCTCTAGCAGAAAACACAATCTGGCACCAATCCAACTCTGTTTTCTGCTTCTCCCCAACATGAACACACTATTGCAAACAAATTCCTCTATCCATGGTCCCTGAAAGATAATTTGTCCTCTCTTACCTCCCTGATGCTCTTTGTGTGTTCAACTTATCTTAAATGTTCTTCCTTTTCCTCTACTATTGGGGAAGGGAATAAATACTTATTTAGCACCTACTATGTGCCAGGCAGCATGCTAAGTACTTTACAAATATCTCATTTAGTCCTCACAACAACCCTGCAAGGTAACTACTATTATGATTGCCATTTTACAGTGGAGGAAACTGGACAGAAGTCATTGACTTGCTCAGAGTCTTAGCTAGGAAGTATCTGAGGCCAGATTTGAAATTATATCTTCCTGACTCCAGGCCCTTTATCTACCATGACATCTAGCACCTTGGAGAAATCATAAAGCTCACCTGATGCCTTCCCTGAATATCCCAGGCCAAAAGGCTCCCTTCTCCATAGCACAGAGTACTTTGTCTATACCACTCTCTGACAATAATCACATATTGTCTTGTATCTTCTCACTATCTCTATGTCTATGTTTCACATGTTTTTCACCTCTCTAGCTATTCAGTAAACTCTTTGAGGATGTGCACTGTCTTTTTTTTCCTTCTTAGCATTAAGTATAATAAATGGTACTATATAAGTAGTAGACACTTAACAAAAGTCAGTTGATCAAATAATTAATAGCAGCACTCAAGAAAGATAAATGGGCAGGATGATCAATTCACTTTAACTGACCCAGGACCTACCATTCCAGAGAACATCATAATCCAAATCAGCCTCAATTCAAAATAGCTGCAGTTCCACTCACCCTCTTTCTCTCAACCTAGAATAGATAAGATGAAAAAAACACTGCAAAAGACTCAGTTTTTAGCATCTAAAAACCATAGGTTCAAATTCTAGTTTTGCTATTTATTACCCGTGAAACTTTAGACAAATCATTAAATGAGGGCATTGGCTTAATGATGGCTTCTTAAACATTTTTTACTCATAACCCTTTTTTGCCCAAGAATTTTTATGCAAACCCTGACGTGTGTGTGTGTGTATATGTGTGTGTGTGTGTGTGTGTGTGTGTGTGTGTATACACACACACATATATATACACACATACAGAGATCAAACATTTACTGATAATAAATCATAACTTCATACCTCCACATTCAGCTACAAGACCCTACATGGAGTCGTGAATCATAGTTTAAGAAGCTGGGGCCTAAATCATATAATCTATAGCCCTTTCCAGCTCTCAGTCTATGAGGTTTCAATCTCAGCAATCTCTCTCTAAGGTTTATCATCCCTCTCCAGGGCCCAACAGCTCCAAAGAGAGAAGGAAGTTGAGCCATGAACTAGCAAAGACAGGCAGGTTCATGTATGCACAAGCACACACAAGCTACTAGCTTTCCTGTAACCTACATGCCACAGCTCACAATCTGGGACAATAAATTGAATTCATGAATAGAGTCTGTCAGATGTAGGCAGCCAAGAGACTGACAGCACTTTTCATATCCAGCCCTGCAGGGCCAGAGCAATTACTTTTATCAGGGATGGAATTAGAAAGATCTCTTAATAATGCAGCTTATTGCCTTTTCTGACATGCCCCAGACTTCTTTTCCTACCCCATTGCCCCCACCCCCATTCTGGCTCAGGGGCAGGTCCCTGGCTTCCCTCTACCACACTCCCCCCACCAAATCTCATTTTTCCCAATCCTGTGTAAAAAACACAGCCTTCTTATCCCCTCAAACTTGCTCATAGGTTTGAAGCCAGAAGGGTATTTAGAACTCATCCAGAAGAACTCCCTTGTTTTATAGATGAGAAAACCAAGACCTAGGGAGTTTAAACAGTGTGCTCAAAATAAAATAGATATTAGACCTGGGATTAGAACTCAAATCCACAAAATCACACTGGGTGCACTGGCAACCTCAGCTTCCTAATAAGCAATAGGAATTTTTTTCTCTCAGATCCCAGTAATATGGGTTTGCTATAAAGAGTGCTTTAGGCTAAAATTCATAGCATTATCAGCCATAATCCTTGTATGGAGTCTTGGTTCATGTCCCTAAATATTCTAAATATTCTAGTTGGCAGGGGGTGGGAGAAGATGGGTGAAGACTGAAAAGTCATTGAATGTAGCTAGATCCAGATCGAGCTTCATCTCCCATCTAGCATCTACCAGAAAGCTAAGGCCCATCCAATATGGGCATCTTGCCATCTGTCCTGCTGGCATGATCATGCCCTTCCCCACTTCCCTTTCATCTCTTGTTCTGAGAATGGTAATCAAATAAACATTCCCATTGCTACTGGACAATATTGTGAGAACTGACTGCCTGTGGCTCTACTCACAATCCCTGTAATTCCTCAGGAAAATTCCTTTCCTAGGACCCTGCTCCCCTATATATTAAATATTCCTCAATTAGAACATGAAGGAAGACATTGTTTCCCTCTTACCTTTGATTCCCCAATACCAAACATAGTGCCTGTCACATAGTAGATATCTGATAAATGGATATTAATTCATTTAATCCTATTCCCTTTTTTGAGGGGGGAAAGAGGGAAGGGTTCTGTTTTCTTCCTGACCAAAAACATCCAGACTCTAGCTGAGTGCATCTCTTCAGGGACATCTGGCCCTAGATAATCAGGATATTTAAGCCAAGTTTCCCTCCACTCCAATTCCCATTATATCATTGCATTTTGGCATTCTAAAGCAGCCCTATCATAAACATTGCTTTGATTACAAGCAGAGATTGTTGCTTCTAATAAATAAGAAAGTGTAATGTATACAGAGAGAGAAAGACACCTCTATGTTTTCAGTTTTGTAAAGACAAATAGCCTCAATTGTTTAATCAATAAAAATGCCTCTCTGACTCCTACTGTTATTACAAAGCAATTTTAGACAGAGTGAAATAGTAGCATCGAATCTGTATTCCTGTCATGGCAGACAGGGTCTGATTAGGCCAATGGATGGAGGAGCTGACCAATGCCCCCAGACCCTCCATGGCAAGTGTCTGGAGAGCCTTCCCTTGCTTTTCTATCTCAAGCTCTGGGAAGCTCCTGGAGCATCAGCGGACCTGGCAAATGCGCCAGCATCAGTTGTGCTCCATGGATTGAAAGACAGAAGGAATTCATCTAAATTGTGGAGTTGAATCATCAGGAAATCCCTGGGGACCGAGACACATGCATACACAGAAGACTGAAAAACATCCCTGGCGGGGACAGACAGGGCTGGAATTATTAAGGGAAGAATGAAGAGGGGAGGAAAAGTGAAAGGAAGGGAATGGAGGAAGGGAAGAGGAGGTGTAAAGAGAAAGAGGCCAGAGGAATGGACAGATTGAGGAAGACAAGGAAAAGCAACAAGAGGAATGGAAGCAATAGAAAATACTATGGGTGGCCCTAATGGGCCAGTGATGCATGTGGAGTCAAAAATGGTACCCTGGAGACTACCTGCTCCCTCCCCACCCACACAGACACATGGAGCTGCTCAGGAAGCAATGCTGAGTGAGGAAAAAGAAACAGAAGCAAGGAGCATGAGCCCTGGGGAGCTCTGCCACAGGGAATTCCTGCTTTACCCAGATACTCTGTCCTATCCATAAGGATCTGGAGGTCCTCTCTCTGCTTCAGCCTGGATAAATCACATTTTAAATTCCTTTATTTCACCAGAAATAACCTTCTTTCAATATTCCTCTTCCCCAAAAGTGTTGTTATTTTTCCTATCCCCACTCCCACTCCAAAAATATGAGGAGGCTGTCACTATCCCTCACCATGTCATTCCTGGCTTCATTGTGGGCTATGACAAAAGTGTGGATGGACTCATTCTCTTTCCCTTCTCATCCATTCAGGCAGCTCTTCTGAGGTCCTTTCACTTGATCTTTACCAAACCTGTCTCTTTGGTTTCTCACTTGTAGCCTAAGAAATTCAAATCTAGAGTCAGCTATATTCTAAGGTCCCCAAAACAACCTGCTTT
The DNA here is from genome assembly GCA_016696395.1 of Antechinus stuartii. Lineage (NCBI taxonomy): Eukaryota > Metazoa > Chordata > Mammalia > Dasyuromorphia > Dasyuridae > Antechinus > Antechinus stuartii. The sequence goes on from MU174354.1 coordinate 41,064,638, forward strand.
TAATATTAAATGGTTTCCTTCTTCCCATCCTTTCTGTGGTAGTGTTGTTGTTCAGTCATTTATGACTATCCATGACTCTATTTGGGGTTTTCTTGGTAAAGATACTGCAGTGGTTTGCCATTTCCTTCTCTAGCTCATTGTATAGATGAGGAAACTGAGGCAAATGGGGTTAAGTGACTTATACAGAATTACATAGCTGGTAAATGTCTGATGCTCGATTTGAATTCAATCCGTCCTTCCTTCCTCCAGGTTGGTGTTCTATCCATTAAGCCTCCTTGTTGCCCTCTTTCTAGGGCAGATGGACTTAAATTTCAACATGAAGTGCCTACTACCTCTTTGATATTCTTGATACTGGCTGTGTGGGAGAAAACAAGGACAGAGTAAAGAGAACATTGGTATTAGAGGTAGGAATATCAGGATCCAAATCTCACCCAGAACCCTTGCTAGCTTCGTAGGCAGGGGCAAATCACCTCTATAAGAGCCTCAGTTTCTTCATCCATAAAATGGCAATACCACCTGAACATCATAGTGTTATACCACGAGATAATCTATTCAAAGTCCTTTCACATTTTAAAACACCATATAAATATTAACAAATGTCATCATCATTCTTATCTGCAGCCCTGTTCACCACCAGCTTTCAAATAGGATCAAGCTCCTACATGTCGGTTGTGTGATTTCTGATTAAAGTAGCTGCCTTACCCAGGTTAGGGCAGAAAGAAGGAAAAGAACAGAAGATGGAGGAACATAAATACAGAAGTGAGAGGAAGTCCCAGGAGGAGAATGCTAATCCACCAAAACATCCTGACTATGCTTTAGCCCTGTTTGCAAGGTTCCCTACTCCCGGGATGGAGTGGCTACAACAGAGTATTTCCTAAGGAACAGCTTTACCTCTATCTTCCCTACATTCATTAAGGGATCAATTCAGCATCATCTCTTCAGGGAGAGTGGAATGGCAGAGGCTTCCTCAGAGTAGGTCTGCTGTTGTATTATCTGGTCTTTTCTTTTTCATCCTACAAAAAGATTTCTTCCTCTGTCAAATTCAACTTTTCTTCCAATTCATTTGAATTATCATGTAGTCAGTGCTTATGGAGAACAATGACTAGGCTAAGCACTAGGGGACATATTAAGTTTAAAGATGGCAGATCCCTGCCCTTCAGTAGCTTGCATTCTAGTAGAGGGATAACACATATACAACTAACTGGCATTTATATAATACCTTAAAGCTCTTCACATGCATTGTGTTATTTGATCTACTCAATAATATTGTGAATGTTATGATACTGATTAGAACTATGGATATTATTATCCCCATTTTACAGATGAGGACACTTTTGAAGATAAGCAAAAGAATTGTAAGTGCAGCTATAGTTGGTGCAGTGGATAGAGTGCAGGGCCTGAAATTAAGATGAATGATCTTCCTGAATTCAAATCTGGCCTCAAACATTTACTGGCTGTGTGATCTTGGGCAGGTCACTTAGTTTGCATCATTCTGCAAATATTTTCTCATCTGCAAAATGATCTGGAAAAAGAAATGGCAAATCAACCCAGTGTGTCTGCCAAGAAACTCCAAAGTGCAGTCATAAAGAGTCAGACATGACTGAAAAATGACTAAATAACAAAAGAATGAGAAAACAAAGTGCCATATGAGATGCCAGAAAGAAGGTGCTCATATCCACAGGGATGGCTTCATGGAAGAAGTAGGATTTGGATTGAGCGTTCAAGGATTCTAGAAGTAAATAAGGAGAGGAAGAATAATTTGGGCATAGGGAATGGAGTGAGCATAAGTCAGGGGGTGGCAAGGAAACAGAACATGTTTAGGGGACAGAGAGTACTCCACTTTGGCTGGAACTTGAAAAGTATGAAAGGGAAAGGTTGGCATGTTAGACTGGCACCAGACTGTACACAAGGCTCTATGTATTCTTTGCCTAGGACCTCCCAAACTAGAAGTAGGACTACAGTGGAAAAAATTGCTACCATTAAAAAAACAAATTATGGGATGGAAATAGCACCAAAGATCTCTTCTTTAGTATGTGTCTGTGTGTGTGTATAGCTAGATATAGATAAATATATATAGAAATATAGATATATGTATATATATATACATACACATACAGCAAGGGGAGACATATTTTTAGATACTTTCATTGTCAAACTGTATGAAATTATAAAAATGTAGCCACCAAAGGGGGATGCCAGACTAATGAGTTTGGACTTGATGTGACTCTGTTCCCTTCTCAAATAGATCACAAAGCTCATCCAAATTCCAGGCAAAACATTCGTTTTCATGTAAAGCCACTGATGCCTGGCACATAGTAGATACTTAATAAGTGTCTGTTGACTTGCTGATTTGCATCAGAATATAAGCTTCTGAGGACAGAGACTTTTCTTTTAATCCCCAAGGCTTACCTAGCACAATTCCTTGGGTTTTATTTTTTGTTGAGTATTTTTTGGAGGGAGGTGTTGAGGAATTTACTACACCAATGAAATCACAGTGATTTCTTTGGCATAGAAAGCTTCTTGTACAGAAACTCCTTCCACCAGCGCAGATAGGCAATTCATCTATAACTTATAAGTTTTTTCCCTTCTTTTTTGCAAAGTCAATTGAGGTTAAATGGGTTGCTCAGGCTCACACAGCTAGTAAGCGTCTGAGGTTGGACTGGAACTCAGCTTTTCCTGACTCCAGACCCAGTGTTCCATCCCTGCTGTTCCTGTTTATCCTACAGTCTTAATGGAGGACCTGGGTATCCTGAGCATCACACAACTGGTATATGTCAAAGGCAAGATTTGAACCCTGTCTCCAAAGCTGGATACTCTAACCATTGCGCCATATTTAATAAATATTTGTGGAATTGTTAAACTCGCCTTCCATCCTCCAACACCCCTCCAGTGCTTTCTCTAGTTTTCTCACACATCCAATGCTTGTCCCTCATTAGGGGAACCCCAGCATTCACAGACCCAGTCACTCCCTGCCCTTCCACAACTCCCTTCTCCAACTACCTAGCCCTCACTAGGAGGAACACAGGCCCCAGGCTGGTGAAGGGAATGGAAGCCCTACCATAGTGTACAAGGATATCAAAAGGATATCTAGGCTGTGGGTGGGCTTCCGGGGCTGAGCTAGTGGACATGAGCACACAGAGCCTTGGAGCTGTCCACCACAGCGGCTGCTGCTGCTGCCACCCGGGCCCTGCTTGGGCATGAAGTGCGTTCATTAAGCTTCCAGCCATGCTGAATCCCAGCCAGTTACTCACGTCTGACTAAAAGCCTGGCTGACGCACAGCCAGGGAGGAGGGGCCGGGGCCAGCAGGTGTGACAGCCCGGCTCAGCAGCAATAGCCTGGCGGAAAGACAGGCCGAAGGGGAGGTTTTCTGAGCTTGGGGAGGGGTGGAGGGAGAAGGGTAAGGAACAGCATAATTCTATGCCTGGCCTTTGCAAGTAGACAAGCAAAATGACTCGGTGATCCCAGAGCTCTCTAAATTAGCTGCATTTTACAACTCCCCCGGGTCTGTCGGGAAATGTCCCATTAAATCTTAATGATCTGCCTTCCAACCAATTCCCAGGCAACTCTGGTCTCCAGAGAATGGGAAGCCCTAGGGACCAGGGTTGGGAGATCTGGCTGGAAAGATGGGAGTGAGGGGGGTGGGGCAGAGGGGACAGCTGAGTCATTTACACAGTAGGGTGAGCCACTGGATGCAGCTTCCCTCTTTATCTGGTAGCTTTCCATTTCTTGTCCTCTATGCCTGGAATGCACTCCCTCCTGCTCCCCTTCTCCAGCTTCTGGTTTCTCTGGATCAGCTCAAATCTATCTTTTGCAAGAAGCCTTCCCTGGTACTCCTCCTTCCCCCCACTGTGAGTGTCTTCTCTCTGAGATTATCTCCTTTTTACATGGTGCTGGAAGATAAAAATGGGGGGACAGAGATTTTCCTACATATCTAATTGCTTGAATATTATCTCTTCCATTCAAATATGACTTCTTTGAGGTCAGAGATCACATTTTTTCTTTTGTCTATCTCCTTAGTATTTGACATAATGCTTGCTATATAGTAAGGGCTAAAAAAATGCTTGTTTGTCAGTTAACATTAATTGATATATGTCTTCAGAACTCAGAACAGTATCCTGATCAATCTAAACCTCCATTCTCTTGAGTCTGTCTCTTCCTCACAATAGCCATCCTCTCTTTGTTAGCCTTAGTCTCCTCACCCCAGAAAACAGAATCTTCACATATCCAGAATGAAATGATGGCTTCAAAGCGCCAAGAAAAATCATTTAGTACCAGACTATCCTTCCATCTGTAAGCTCCCTCCCCATCTCTTCTTATTTACATCCCAGACTTGTGATGGGATCATGAGTTTCTTGAGATAATCAAAGGAAGTTATTAAGAAGATCTATACATACTATAACCATCTTAGAAAGTTCTTCCCCATATCTAATTTGAAGTCCATTGCCTCTAATTTCTCAACAGAAGAAAGATGAAAAGGAAGGAACAATGAAGCCTGTTTTAGAAATGAGGGACACAAGATGTTTAGAAATGAATGCACCTTCATATACCCCAAAGCAGGTAGTTTGTGAATACCCAGTGGGAGAGAAGAAAGACCTTGAGCAGAAGCGGAGAGGTCAATCCTGATGCAAACAACAGCAGGCAGTGTCCCCCGCCTGCAGGAGGGAACATGGTCTGGTGGTCACAGTGGAGCCCTGGGAAAATAAGCCTGTAAGCTCCCTCTCCTGGCTTTGCCACTGCCTCTCTGCAGGACCTTAGCTCTGCCACTTCTCAAACCCTCAGTTTCTCTACATGGTGAGGGTCTATTGGGGGGAAGGGGAAGTGTCTCTTTCTCTCTCTCTCTCTCTCTCTCTCTCTCTCTCTCTCTCTCTCTCTCTCTCTTTCTCTCTCTCTCTCTTTCTCTCTCTCTTCTAGAAAACCCTTCATTTCTATCCTTCATTTTTCCCTATCTCTATCCAAATACTGAAAGGAGTTCTGATCCTCTTCTCCTTTTGATTCCTGAATGCCAACTAAGAGCTGCCTTTCATGCCCCCTCCCATCACCTCCAGTGTCTGTCAGGAGTGTTAAATAAAAAGCCAAGTTTGTTTTCCAAATCCAATTTCTTTCTTGGGAGCCCAACACCAAAGATGAATCTATCACCTTTTTCTATTGTTAAGTCCATTTTTAAAGTTATTATTGTGGGTTCTTAAGATGTCAACAATGAAGAATCTTGTTGTTGCACTAATTAATTCAGCAATCTCCCTGAAATAATAGGAGCTGTAATTGTAATTCTAAACTCACCCCTCGACCACTGGAATCAACTAATTAAACAACAATCACCCAGCCCCGCTGCTTTCTGGAGGAAGATGGACTATTCCTTTTTATAGCCACAATTAGGCGACACATTCAATAATCAGGATGAAATACAAATTTACCCAGGAGCCCACTAAATTATGACCATTCATACTTTGTTTTCCTCTCCTCGCCTCCTGGAAAACACAAAGGCAGTGCATCTTCCAGCTGTAGCAGGAAGCCTGCTGTGTGGCTGCTCAGCCCTTGGATCACCTCTGAGCTGCTCATTAGAGTCCCCTGCCAGCAGTAACAGACTTGCCTCCGCCTGGGACATGGGATATCAGCAGTGGAAAGTAGGCATTGTTGGACTGATCCAAGCCAGCCCTGCTGATATTTCCCAGGAGCTCCTAGCAAGAAGCAAAGTGGGGTGGAGTAAGGTTGTAAAGGAAAGACACAGAAAGAAGAGGAAGCGACTAGAAAGAAGAAAATGAACTGGGAGCTATAAGCTATATGTGCTTATTTGGACTTGCAAACACCATTCCTCTGCTCTTTTCCCTCCTCTCATTGTCAGCCCCACAGCCCACTCCATTCAGCCAACACAGAATCCTGGCTGGATACCCAGTGGAAAGAGAGAATTTGGGGGCTTATCTTCCAAAAAAGTCTCTCTCTGCAGGAATGTTATTGGGTGGGGAACTGGTGGGAAGTTCCACTTTGGCAAAGGAACAGAAGGAAAATGATGCAGACAAGTGTCATGAGGAGCCATTGAATGAGGTGTGAAAATTAAATCAGGTAAAAAGCAGACTGCCAGGCTGAGAGAGGGAGAGTTGCTGTGGAAGGAGATAAATGGAAAGATAGCAGCACAGAGGAGATGTCAGTGGGCTTCCAGCCCAGCAGAGATGGGCTTTCCAGCATTTGCAAGATGTTTGCATCTGTCTCAGCCAGACGGAGGCAAAGGAAGGAGCCTTAAGGAGCCCAAGAATTCTTCAACAAGGGGGTTACAGCAGAGTTGAGGAACAAGGAGGGGGTGGACTCCTGTGTTTTCTTCAAGGTAGGGGAAGCAGAGGCTTCAAAAACTGTTATTTAAGGTTCTTTGAGGGTAATGGAGAAATTAGTCACTGGGAACAGAAGCTCCTTCAGAGCAGGGCAGGGCAGGAACTGATTTTGTTTTCCTTTTTGTATCCCTCAGCAGTGCCCAGAAAAATATCTGGCATAGAGTAGGTGTTTAACAACACTTGTTGAAATAAAGAGCCTTGCTATTCTACTACATTGTCTTTTATGTTGATGGGATTTAGGAGGTTGAATAACTGGACCTATGAATGGATGAACATTATCACAGTGGAAGGCTTAATGTAGGGGTGGGGGAAAGGAAGAGAGTATTGCATAGAAGGCAGAGAGCTGACTTCATATCCTGCAAGATCTGGGTTCAAGTCCTGCCTCTGACATATTATGTCTGTGTGACCCTGGACAGGTTGTTTAATTTCTCAAGTGCTGGAGGTAACTTGTTAAGATATAATTTGCAGAGAAGGTGTTCAACTGCACTGGTAGAGAGGTTTCCCTATTTAGGAGTTCTCTGTACCAGTGAAATCACAAATTTAGCCCTGAATTTTAATTTTGTACATACTTCTTGTTATTATTGTTTGTTATTTGTCCTTTATAAAATTCTTGAAGAGCACCATGACATCAGGGAAGTGATGCCACGATATGCAAGTGAATTAGAGTTGAGTGAAGGAAGACAGGGCAAGTAAGGTAAGGTCGCCCTGATCTATGTCTGGCCACTGGATCCAGATGGCTCTGGAGGGGAAAGTGAGGCAGGACAACTGGAGATGGCTCTGGGTGCAATGAGAGACAAAGACCTTTAAGCTAAGGTCTTCAATAGGTCCCAATTTGACTGGTAAGCACCCATTCAGTGATTAAGCTACTAGCAATTGAGGTAAAGAATCTCTTCTTTCACCTCGTCCAAAAAACACACTAAACAAATAAATCTGGGAAGGGAAAACCCTCAAGGTTTCTGGCCAAAGCAGAAATTATTGGTATTTACATTCAATCTGAGTCAATCAGAATCCAAACAATGACCAAATGGGGCTCGGCCTAGAATCTATTAATGGCCAATGAGAATCACATTAGTCTTGGTTTAAGGCCTGGTTCTTAAGGAAAAAAATATAACCAGTAAACCAACATGTCCTGGGGTTTATTAGCATGCTTCTATAAGGATATGTTATAATAGAATCAGAGCACGAAGCTGGAAAGGCTGCCTTCAGAGGTTCAACTCCCTAACAATGTAGATGAGGGAATTGAGACCCAGGATAATGTGAATTGCTCATTATCACATAGGTATTAAGTGTCAGAAATGAAATATGAACTGAGGATCTCAGATTCCAAAATTCTCTCTTCTACATTCATATTTTTTCTGTTCTTAAGGATATAAACTCCTTAAGAACAGGAACTGTTTCATCTTTGGCTTTTTTGTCTGCAGAATGTACCTGGTACACAGTAAGTGCTTAATAAATGATTATTGGTTAATTGATAAAAAATATAAGGGACAGACTACAAGGTAAATTAAGACTATGAGGTCCTTCAGAACAAAAATGATGCTTTATAATTCTTGATCCTGATTTATATTTGGCCATCCTACCTAGATGGTTCAAGAGGAAAAAGTGAGGCTGGTAACCTTGAATACCTCTCACTCACTCAAATCCAATTCACTTTCATGTCATGATATCACCCGCCCCTCTCATGTCAAGGTTGTCTTTAAGAACAAAGAACAAACAACAACCCATCTCCCTACATACACATATACCTTGGCCCCAGATAAATAACCAAGAAGCATTTAATAAATGCCTACTATGTGCCAGGCATAGAGTTAAGCATTGGGGAGAGAAAAAGAAGCAGAAGAGAATATTTTCCACAAAAAGCTCACAATCTAATGGAAGATGCAACAAGTGGGGAAAATATATAGAAGCTCTACACAAGAAAAATGGAAATAATTAAAGGGAAAGACATTAGAAGAGGAGTTAGAAGATGCTTCCTATAGAAGGTAGGATTTTACTTGGGAATGAAGGAAGTCAGGTAGGTTATTTACTTGGGAATGAAGGAAGTCAGGTAGGTTAGGGGGTAGAGATGAGGAGAAAAAACCTTCCAACAATGGAGAAAAGCCAGAGAAAATTTCAGGAGCTGAACAATGAAGTATCCTGTTATAAGATGGTCAGTGTTACTGAATCAAAGAGTACACAAAAGGAAATAAGGTGCAGGAAGATCAAAAGAGTAATTAGCTAGGATATCTCTTTTTTTTTTTTTTTTGAGGGTTTTAAATGTCAAATAGAGGATTTTGCCAAAGAGAATAGCCAGCAGGCTATGTAATAATGCAGGTATAAGACGAGAATCTGCAACAAGATGGTATCAGTGTCAGAGGACAGAAAGTGGCTTATTCTAGAGATGTCGCAAATGTGAAAAGGATGGGCTTTGGCAAGAGGTTGGCATGCGGTGGGCTGAGAGATAGGAGGACTTAAGGATGAGCCTTAGTTTGTGAGTCTGAGAGACTAGATGGATGGTGGCACTCTCTGTATTATTAGGGAAGTTTGGAATTGGGGAGTGTAGAATAATGAGTTCCATTTTGGATAACACTGAGCACATAAGTTCTTAATAAATATTGGATGAATCACAAATTTTGATAGAATCATGTATCAAAGCTCCATGGAAATTCAGTTTGGTTCATTATTTACTCAATCAATTCAGCAACAATAACTCAAAAAGCATTTATTAACCATATACAAGATATTGAGCACAGAGCTAGGCACCAGATAATATATTAAAGAATGGATAAAATATTTTATGGCTTTATAGATCTTTACATCTAGTGGGAATATGTATATGTATGTATATATACATATATACATATATATGTATATACACATACAAAAAGTTAAGATGACATAGATGGAACATTCATACAAGAATAAATAAATATCTTACAAGAATAAATAAATAAATATCTTGCATTCTTTTATTAAATACTTAAAAAAAAAAGCCATACAAGGTCTGAAGAGAAAGATCATTACCATGGAAAGCAAGTGAAAGGGAGATGGGGGAAGGACACAGAAATCAGGGAAGGTTTCTTAGAGGAAATAGCATTGTTTCTTCTCCCTTCTTACATCATGGCTTCCTACTTCAAGAAGCATACAAAAGATTTCAAGGGGTAATCTGGTCCAGTCCTCTGTCTATAAACGGGATATCATTTAAATTAACCTTTAAAAGTCTTAAAGAATGCTTTCTATTATTTATAATTAAGTGGCAAGAAAAAAGGTCACTCTATTTGTTAATTTTCCACCTATCCTGCCTGATCTAGAGATTCCCAATTCCTATAGAACTTTCTCCCATTATTGGAGGCCAATTCAATTTAAGAGCAATTTATTAAGTACTTGCTATATACATAGAGTCCTGAACTATTTTTTTTCATACATCAGATGATAGAATTAGACTAAATTAATGTTTAAAATACCTTCCAGACTCAGAAATAATACTATTAGGTCTGTATCCCAAAGAGATTTTTTAAAAGGCAAAAGGACCTATATGTACAAAAATATTCAGCAGTTCTTTGTGTGGTGGCAAAGGATTGGAAATTGAGGGGATTCTGGGAATTGGGCAATGGCTGAACAAGTTATGATATATGATTGTAATGGAATACTATTGTGCTATAAGAAATGATGAGTAAGAAAACCTGGGAAGATATGTATAAACTAAAGAAAACTGAAGTGAGCAGAATCAAGAGATCATTGTACACAATAAGAGCAATATTGTACAATAATCAAATGTGGATGACTAAGCTATTCTCAGCAATATAATGATCCATTTCCAAAAAACTTAGGATGAAAAATCCTATCCACCTCCAGAAAAAGAACTGATAGTGTCTGAATGCAGATTGAAGCATACTTTTTCAACTTTATTTTTCTTGGGGAGTCTTTGTGTTTTCTTTTGCAAGATATCTAAAATGGAAACGTGTTTTGTTCAACTTCAATGTATAATCTACATAAAATTGTTTGCCTTTTAAAGGAGTGAAAAGGAAAGAGAAGGAGGGAGATAATTTGGAACTCAAATAAACAAATGCTAAAAATATTTACATGTAAGAGAGAAATATTGAATGCAAAAACTACATTAAGAAGGGGGAAAATAAAATACTTTTCAGCTATAAATATATGATCCTATAATCTTAAGTATAATTTTAATATTTTGCCAAATAGAAGGAAGGAACCAAACACCACTATCCACTGGGGGGAGATCAAGGAAGATCTCCTGGAAGAGGTGTTATTAACACATAGCTAGGATTTAAACAAGCAGTAGAGGAAAGACTTTCTAGTGTGAGAAAATAGCATAAGAAAAGACAAAGAACTAGGAAAGAACAAGAGTTTGTGTAAGGGATTTATCTTTATCTTTCCCCATGGTATACATTATAAAGATTTGCATACAGTAAGGACACATATTGGCTGATAGGGATCTTATTTTTTAAATGTATTTAAAACCTATACATGATTTTAAAAAATTACCCTCTCCTTTTCCTCTATGTATTCAATCTTCCAACTTGCCAACTCCTTCCTAATTTATCCTAGGTCACAAAGGGCTTTCTTAATATTCCATTCAATTGCTTATTCCCCACAAGGCTACCTGGAATGGGAGCAGGAAGGTAAGGGGGTATCTATCTAGTTTCTCTAACTTAGCTCCCTGCTCCTAATACCATTCTCTGCCCATTCATCTGCAACCAAACAATTTCACCCATCTGCTCAACCCAATTCAACAAGTATTTATTGAGAACTTAATACATGCTCAGAATATCAAGGAAATATATGACATCATTTCCTGTTCTAGAGAAGCTTGTCATCTTACTAAAGAGATGATCAAAGATTAACAGAAGCAATATAATAGTCAATTAACATTTGGGGGAAGGTGACAAGCATGTATTAATCTGTAACTATGTGCCAGGTACTATGCTAAGAGAAGGAGATACAAAAAAACAAAATCAGTTTCTCAAGGAGCACTCACCGTCTAAGGGAAAAGTAACAACATTCAAACAACTACATACAAATAAAATATAATCAGGATAAATTAGAGATTATCTCAAAGGGAAGATATTAGAATTATGGGGGATCAGAAAAATCTTCCTTTAAAAGATCATCCCTGGAGGATTCCAAATTTAGGGCTCTTAGTAAGTATATAACAAGGACTTCTAGGTGTCAAACACTGTTCTGGGGGATACAAAAAAGCTCTCGAGCTCAGAGTGTAATGGGAGAGACAGCAACTGTATGCAAACAAGATAAATTGAAAATAAGCAAAAGGGGCTAGTCCTCCTAGGGATAGGGAAAGGCTTTTTGTAGAAGATAGCATTTTAGCTGGGAATTGAAGGAAACTAGAAGTCATCTGACCTAAACCCCTCATATTATAGGTGAGAAAGCTGAAGAAGAGATGTTAAAGACAGGAATGGGATAATATAGGCAGTAGGTGGCAGAGCCAGGATTTTTAATTGAGGCCTTTTAACTCCCAATATTGACATTTACAAAGCACTTTAAGGTCTGCCAAGAGTTTTTCCCAAAATCTGACCTTGTGAGGTAGGTTTTGAAGCACTCTCATCCCCATTTTTAGACAGGTTAACCAATTTGTCCCAAGCTATACAGCAGACTCTCAAGTGGTGGGGTCAAGGTTAAAATCAAGATCAAGCATGTTACCTTTTTTCTTGCTTCACAAAAACTTCATGTGGCAGACTTGCATCTAGGGGCATCATCATTTTATAGATGAGTCAACTGGGGCACAGAGAGATTAGCTGCTACCTTCTTGCTTGTCTCACAAAAACTGTAAACTGAGGCACTAAGAGATTAGGTGACTTGCCCAAAGTTATGGGGCTAGAATCTTAGAATCACAGAATTGGAGACTTATGTTATTGTTCAGTAGTGTTCAAATCTTCATGACTCCCTGGACCATATAGTTCATGGGGTTTTCATGGCAAAGATACTGGAGTAGTTTGCCATTTCTTCCACCAGTGGATTAAGGCAAATGGAGATTAAGTAATCTGCTCAGGGCCACATTACTGGTAAGTCTCTAAGGCTGGATTTGAACTCAGTACTCTACCCACTGAGTCACCTAGGTGCCTCCTTGTCCAAATACTTGTATTTGACAATGAATCTTGTGTACAATACTCTCAAGGAGTGGTTATCCAGAGATAAGAGACTCTTTACTCTTAGAGTTCCATCTGCTAGGAAGCCTTTCCTTCTACTAAAAACTAAAATCCTGATCCTAGTTCTTTCTCCCCAGTGGCCAGGAAAAATAAATCTAATTCCTTTTCCACATGACAACCCTTTAAACATTAGAAGGCAGCTAAAATGTAATCCCCAAGACTTCCCTTTTCCAAGGTAAAAGTCTCTAATCTATGGCTTCTAGTCTTGCCCTAGAAGCTAGTTTGTTCATATCCAGATACTCTCATGACTGTTTGAAAAAGATGGAAGCAAAAAGAACTGTCAATGTCCCTGTTACAATGTGGTACATGTTGTAAAATGATGGACACAAGTTTCAGACACATATTTTTGGATATAACCACTTTATGCATTAATTTTGTTTGTACTTCACAAGAGATGGGGGGCTTCCCCCATAAGTCCTTTTCTTGTATGGGGAGGTCAGAGAAGGATATGGGATTTTGGTAATGCCAAGACAAAAAGAGCCATTGGAATATTTTTAAATGGACTGAAGAGAAGAAAATTCAAAATGAAGCAGAGGCAAAAAAAAAAGTACAATTTTAAAGTAAAACATTTATTTCAGAGGTTTTTGCATTGTTTGGTTTTTAAGCAAGTAGTGTGAAATGGAGATTCATGGTGTCATAGAAAATCCTCTTTTTGAATTAAATAAACAAATAAAAATGTGCTGCACAGAACTGCACACAACTCTAATAATGGGGAGATCCCACCCTGCAATCCAGATTCTCTGGAGCCTGGCTTAATATTCTTTCTACCACACCAATGATTTCTAATCTGGAGGTCTACAGTCTATAAACAAGCAGGCACTTTCTGTAGGCTGAATAAATTATAAACCTCACTCGTATATATATTGATATTTCTCAAATGTATTCAGAAAATATTCTAAGAAATACAATACAAATTTGCTTAAAAGCATCCCTGAATTCACAGGAGCTTTTTGTCATTCCATATTTTCTCAAGGTAGATAGAAGTCTTATTACTGGTGGTCTGTAGATGTTTTTGTTGTTGTTTTTTTTTTTTTTCTTTGATGTTAAAAAGGTTGGGAACAACTCTCCAGCCTAACATGGAAATTGAAATCCAGTAGCACCAACTCTCAATTATCCAAGACTTGATTATTTAATTTATGGATTTTTCCAGATGTCTTGCTTCTCAAGGTACTGTCTACTGGTCTATTCAGGTCATTCTGCTGCAAATTTGCACCTTGATTGAGGCGGGGGAGGAGGGAAAAGCAGAAATGAAAGAAGAGATACCGTTCAATCAGCAGTTGTCCTCTCTAACTACTAGGTGAGAAAGATTAAAATTAAAGAAGTCTCAGAACTGTTTGTAGGTTTCATTTATGCATGAAGTCTGGTAGGAATTTCCATCTCTTTTCTACTCCACTCTCCCACCCCCTCTACTCCACCCCCAAAGCTTCTTCAAGAAGGCATTTGGAGAAATTCAGGAAAAGAGCTAAATCTTAAGACATTGAATTATAGAATTTCAGGGCTGGAAAGGTGGCAGCTAGGTGGTGCAGTGACTAGAGTGCTGGGCCTGGAGTCAGGAAATCCTGTGTTCAAATCTGACCTCAGCTATTACTAGCTATGTGACTATGGGCAAGGCACTTAACCCTATTTGCCTGAGTTTCCTCACCTGTGAAATGAGCTGGAGAAGGAAATGGCAAACCCTGCCAGTAGCTTTGCCAAGAAAACCCAAATGGAATTACAAAGATTCAAACATGACTGAAAAAAAATAAACAATAACAAAAGAAAAAGGAGAGTTCTCATATGAGAATGATAGATGAATTTGCAAACCTCAAGGTTTATGCAATTTTTGGTATTAATTTTATTGTTTTGCTGCTGCTGCTATGGTGATGACTTCATTTCCTGACTCCTCTACTGCACCCCTACTGAGATCAAGCAAATTTTTTTTTTTGTAGAGCATTCAGGGTTGTGCTAGTAAAATGTTTAACAACAGAGCTCTGGAGGTGGTGATGGTAGTGGTGGTAGTGGGAAATGGAGGCACTTATAGTTAAACTTAATCTGCATATTAGCACTTTATTAAGTCTAGACAATCAACAAAATAATAAATCAAGCCTTAATTGGTAAATTTCTGAGGAGTAAATTCACATTCAGAATTTATCGGCTTGCTTTCTCCTAATCTGATTAGAATTGGCTTCTACTCTTAACACTCTGCTTCCAACAGACCCCAGAGGTCAACTAATCCAACCCACAGAACAAAACATTAATAATCCCATCTATAGTCTCATCAAAAATATTCTTTATTTGAGTGAGAGGAAGTGGCCCATTTCATGGCAGGGCAGCTGGAATTATTGGGAGGTTTCCCATGTCCTGTGCTAAACTCAGTGTCTATATGACTTGTACCCATAGTGCCTAGTTTTACATCCTATTGCCTAGCAGAACAAGTGTAATCTCTTTTCTACACTGACAACTCTTGAAATAACTGAAGACAATTATCATGAGTCTTCTTTTATCCAGGTTAAACATCCCATTTACCTTCAACTCACCCATTTGCCCTAATGATCAGGTCCCTCACCATTCTTGCTATCAGCCGTTGGCAAAATTCTAGCCGATCCTTCTCAAAGATGGCACTTAGAACTAGCTAAAATTCTCTTCTTGTTATTTATCCATTTTTCAGTCATGTCTGACTCTTCATGACTCCATTTGGGGTTTTCTTGATAGAGATACATTTCCTTCTCCAGCTCATTTTACATATGAGGAAAATAAGGCAAACAAGGTTAAGTGACTTGCCCAGGGTCACACAGCTAGTAAGTGTTTATCATTCTTCTTAAAGATGGCATCTAGAACTAGGTATAGTCATCTACATGTGATCTGACCAGGACAGATGACAGAAAGACTAACACTTCCTACATTTTGGACTCTCTACTTCTATTATGAGCCTAAAATCACATTAGCTTTTCTTTTGGCTGCCACATTCTACTGCTGAGTCACACTGAGCTTGCAGTCCAATAAAATCCTGTAGGTCTTTTTTTTCAGATGAATTGCTTTTCCCCTGCCC
Source organism: Antechinus stuartii (assembly GCA_016696395.1). Classification (NCBI taxonomy): domain Eukaryota; kingdom Metazoa; phylum Chordata; class Mammalia; order Dasyuromorphia; family Dasyuridae; genus Antechinus; species Antechinus stuartii. The sequence goes on from MU174354.1 coordinate 41,080,151, forward strand.
TGTATTTATGCCATTGTTTTTTAAACCCAATAGCAGGATTTTACGTTTAACTCCATTAAATTTCATCTTGTTAACTTTAGCTCACCCTTTCAGCCTGCCAGGTTATTTTAGGATCCCAATTCCATCTTCTGCATTTTAGCTATCCCTCCTAGCTTTTTGTCACCCACAAATTTGATATAAGCATACCAGTTGTGCCTTCATCCATACAAATGATTTAAAGAAAAACAACAGAATGTAATGATAGTCAATGATAGAGTTCTACGAGAGGAGTGTAAATCCTCTAATCATTCCTCTAATCACCATTTTGTTTTGTTGTTTTTTTAGTTTGATCAGTCAACTAGTGTCAGATACTTTTAACTGTAGCATTCCCCATCTGTCTATGTTATTTATGAAAATATGGAAGATTTTTGCTACGGCAATCTCCTGACCTACTAATTTTAAAAATCCACTCCTAAATTAATTGAATTAGGTTAGACTGGCATTCTTATTTTTTGTACATATCTTATTTTTGTTGACTTTTTTAGTTTCCAAATATCTCCTTCTTCCTTCTACTACCCAGCAAGCTATTTCTCAAAACAAATAAAAGAAAAAACAAAATATTTTAGCAAAATTAGGCAATATGTCATCTATTTCTCAGGGTTTTCATGAGGCCCAAATTATACAAATATTAGCTATGATATTATTTTTACAACAGCTATGTCTGACCACTTCTTAGTCCCTCATCTCTAAAATAATGAAAGTGAATTTTCTTAATTCATCTCTATGGCCAATTTTAATCATTAATATTTCTATGGTGATCAGATTTGATTGTTTTGCTTTTATAGTTTCTATTTTTATTGTCACAGTTATTATGCATATTATTCTCTTTGTTGTATTTGAAATGAAATAATTCTGCTATATCCATATTCCTCAAGTCCCTTAATGAATGGCCATCCATTTTGTTTTTAGGTCTTTGCTATCACAAAAAAGTATTACATTATGGCTCAACAAATCCATGGGGCTCCTGAAGACCAGCTCTTGGGAGTAGTCAGTGTAGGATAACCACTTTAAAGTTACTCTGATAGGAGATCAGTCCAGGAATTCCAGCTACTGCTACTTTTCATCTCCCTGATTCCTAGAATCTTTTAGTGTTAAAAAGAACCTCAAAGGTTATATAATCTCAGCCAACAGAGCTCAAGCAGAGCTAGCCTGGCTGTATTCTGCTGCTCAAATCCCCTGCCACAGTCAATGCTCTAATCTAGCCCCTTTTCCCCTTTCCCCTAGTGTCCCACCATGGCACCCAGACAAGACCCCATTCTCCTCTGTTAACATTTCTTGGCTGGCTTCTCCAAACAGCCTAGAGAATAAGAGAAAGATCATGATAACAGAAACAATGGGACCCTAGATTTAGAGCCCATTTCTCTCTAGAAGTACTGACTAGAAAGATATGAAGTTGAAGATGAGAAGGACTAACAAAGAGTAGCACAGTTAAGGGCACAGAAGAAAAGGATGTTAGTCTAAATGGAGCACCAGTCAACAGGGGAGGGATCCTGGTCTGGATGCCACAGTAAGGTATGGAACTGATGCCTTTACAGTGACAGCTAATGTTCAATAGCACAATATGAAACAGATAACAAGGGTATCTGGAAGCAGAAAGGTCAGTGAGGAAGGGGTTGAAAGCTCTAGGGAGTTACCAAGAACTGTAGGAACTGTGTTTTCCCCCAAAGGTATGACAGCAATAAAAAGAGGAGGCATGTAGGACTTGCAGTCCTGCAGAGGGTCTCTTCTGGAGACCCAAGGCACAGACAGACAGGGATTACATTACCTGCAGCACTTTCACTCATGAAACACAATTGCTAGCTAATGCTCAGTGGCTCTTCACAGTTGTGGTAACCACTACTGCTCTTATTGGATTGGAGATGAATCTCTGAAAAAATATTTTTGAGCACATTATGGAGACAATAATATAAATGTAACTAGAAAATAGTTCTGTTTTGTTTTCCATTTTGCAAAGCTGAGTTGGAGCCTAGGATTGGATAAGTTTTTCTCCCAATCATCCCTACTTCTCTTTCTCCCTCCCTCTCTGCCTTCCTCCAGTCCAACTTCCCTCCTTCTCTTGCTACCTCCCTTTCCTCCTTTCCTCCCATTCACTTTTCTCATTTCCTTCTTCCCTTCCTCTTCTCCCTCCAACATCTCACCCCACCCCCTAATCCTGACCTGCATTCTTTTTTACAAAGGTTTTGACTCCCTTTCGGTGTAAGTGGAGGAAAACAACTTCTTTCATCATTCCCAATGACTGGGAGGTAAAACTAATCATATGTTCAGACCTCCTTCTGGGTGGCAAGGTTGGAGAGGGAGGAGAGATCAGATAAAACACCAGATCATTTAAATCGACAAAGTGACATGCCAGAGAGGTATGAGTGGCAGATCTGCTTCCAGTTGTAATAAAATAATACAGAATGACAGCAGAAGGGATTTAGGCTGGGCAGCAGAAAGAAGTGCTCCCCTGAAAGAGGCCACAAGACACGGGAGTGTGTGAGGTTTTTGAATCTTTTCTGAAGACTTTTTAAAAAGTGTTAACAGCTCTATCTGTGGTATATTTTAGGTTCTGGCTTCCTCTGAGGCAAGAAGATGGAACTGACATGACCAAATGTCCATACAAAATACTCATACTGTGTCTATCTCAGATACCCACTCAAATGTCAATCTCAAGAGGAGGCATCCCTTCTCTGGCATGACATCTGAACCCCACTGCCAATAAATGCCTACCATCATTTCCTTCAATCTGTAGCTCAGTCCACCCTTATAATGCCTTCCCCAATGAACCTAACCCCACTCTGTTTCATCCTCTTAAGCCTCATTCTAGAGATAAATTGTGTAGTTGGGACCACACTGTCACATACTTGGCTTGATGCAGCTTTATGAATGGTTGCAAGTTCACAGAACAAGGTGCTCATTATCACCCCTCTCCCCCACAATTAAACTGCCAATCCCTAGAATCAATCAATCACTTATTAAGTAACTTCTAAGTACCCCAAGGTATGCTAGACCATGTGTTCTACTGCCTGTATATCCTCCAGAAATCCTCACACAAGACTGACCACTCAGTAATAATCACCACTTAAATTTACAGGATGCTTTATGGTTTACAATGTCTTACATACATGACCTTGTTATAAGCTACTCTTCAATGAATGAATGTTAGCTTGTCCTTGCTTATGTACCCTCACTCTCTAAGCTATTTTTGTTATTCTCATAAAGCAATCCTTTTTCAGAGTCCCCTCCAGACCAACCTCAAACAGGGGAATAGATAACTACTTTGCTCTGGAAGACCCAAAGACCTTAGGTCCAGTCTACACTTCAACATTCCCTTAACTTCAGTGTACTTCAGTTACCACATCTGTAAAACGAGGTAAATACCATCTTACCTACCTTATTTTCTAAATCACTTCTTTCCCTAGTCCAACTTAGGAGCAATTAATGTACAAAAACAGATTTTTAATTTTCACAACCTATTTCAGTTAAGATCCTCCCAAACTTCACTCATCCCAGATTCAGCAAGTTGAAGATTGAGCAAGTTGAAAATCCAGCCTCCATGAAAAAATAATTTCTCTATGTAATGTGAAAAAAACCAGCACTTGGAGTCAAAAGATCTGCATTAGACCCTTTCTCCACTAAATATTAGCTAGTACTTCCAACAAAATCACTCTGTACTTCAAATCAGACATGATAGAATCCCTGCAGAAAGCTTCTCCTGGGACTAGGAAGAGCCAATAAGATGCAGAGCACTTAAGCAAAGTACATTGGAAAGGTACCAGAGCCCAAAGCCCAGCTCTGCCACTTGAGATAAGTGTGACTTTGAACAAATCGCTTCAATCTTTCTGGGCCTCAGTTTACCCAACTGTCCAGTGGAGTGGGGGAGGAGTAGATGGCTCTCAGCTCTGCATCAACTATACAAAGCAACAATCCTTATCTAGTGAGAAGACCCAAAGACACCTCCTGAGACTATTTCTTACCTTTGCCCTAGTTGTCCCCAATATCTGAAATGCTTTGACCTCTCATCTCTACTTCTTGGCTTCCCTGGCTTCCCTAAAAATTCAACTTCAAGTCTTATCTTCTGCAAGAGAGCTGTTCCCTCACACATCCCAGCTGCTAATACCTTTTTGTTTTAGATAAATATTTCAACTATTCTGTTCATAAAACATGTTTTTAAAAAATATTTTGAAAACCATATTTCAATATAATTTGCTTTCTTTGTAATATTATATGTTTTTATATTTTTAAAAAACATTATTTTGAGGAGGGGACAGTTCACTAGAATGGCATAGGGATCCATCACACACATAAAACACACACACACACACACACACACACACACACCCCTCTGTATTCTTCTTATATGTATCTAATTATTTACTTGGTGCATCTCCTATAAGAATGTATGATTCTTGAGGGCAGAGATTGTTTTTCACCTTTCTTTATATCCTTAGCATAGTGCTTGGCTTAATAAGTGCTTAATAAGCTCTTATTAGCTGACCTACATATTTTAAGCTCAGACTGGTCCCAAGGCAGTGAAAATATAGACAGCACTATTATAGAAGGCAGTTCTGGATTTTAATCTTATTTCCACCACAGAACCCAGGATCTGAGCCTTATTGTCCAATCCATCACTTCCTGGCAGGTTTCTTCACCCCTCCTTACCTCAATGACTGCATCTGTAAAATGGGGTTTGATATTTTATGTGCCTAAAGACAGAAACCTGACCTACATAACTTTTTAAGTTTCCTTCCAACTCCCAAGGGTTTGATTCCTTCCTTACTGGCTTCTCTGCAACACAGGAATAACTAAAAGATAAAAATCCTCCCTCTGACAGGTGAGGAAGTCCAGTGACTGAAGAAAAGTTACAGAGTAAGTCAATAAGCAAAATAAAATTCAAAGCCCCAGTCTTCATATTTTCAATGCTATGTCCTTTCCTCTAGGCAATCCTACCTACCACCAGGAAACAAGATAAAGAAGAAAACCTTTTCTCCCTTCTCCATTGGCAAAGGTGCTATTGGTTAGATTTCTGCATGTGACTAGATTTCACATCTGAATTATAAGTGGAAAGACCTAAACACTGTAAAGAGCCATGGGGGCAGGAGTAATTAACATGTAAAAGCCTTAAGCCAGACCCCATAATTCTATTCTGGTCTCATTAAATGACTGGCACTGCCCTGGGGTTGGAGGGCTTTCCCCGCCTACCTGTCCCTCCTCACTTGGCTGTTCTCTGTTGTACCTCTTACAATATTGGATCTGTTCAATGCTTTATATTCCGTTTGCCAACGCGGAGATGATTCAGAACAAGATTGGGTTATTACAGATTCAGGAGGCACCGCACACACTGCTGTCATGTTTCAGTTACCCTTTCTCTCGGTTTAATAAAATTTGCCACACTAATACAAAGCCATCTTTTATCGTTTTCCCTGCAGTTGTAACAACTTGTCCGGCTCCCTCCTGCTAATTAAAGAAGGAGGGGATGCAACAACTCATGGGAAAGAGAGTTTCCAGGGATACTGTCAATATCTTTGCAGCTACTTAGCACTAGTTGTTGTGTTCTTTTAACCAGCAGCCTCTATGAGAGATAGGTCCTAAGCAGAGCATGAGCTACAGCAGGCAGATCCATCCGGTCTGTTGCCTGGGTACCAATTCAAGCCTGCAGGAGAGTGGACCCACAGTTCCCCATTGGGGATAGGATGGCATCTCTTGCATGTACATCTCTCCTTCCTAGTCTCCTTTTTTCTCTCTGTACCTCACTACACCCACCTCACCCCCTACTGCATTCACATACCTTCCCCCTCCCCCCCACAATTGTTTGGACTGAGGTGAAGAGGGAAAAGCAGATAGACTAGAAGGTGAGAAGATTTCTGTCAGAATTAGAAATATCAGAAAAGAAAAATGGGAGAAAGAACCAGCAGAGAAACAAAAAAGATAAAGGGAGAGGGAAAATCAGAAGATTAAGCATGATAAGTCGCTGGAAAGAGAAGGGGTTAAAAGGAGAAATGGAGATGAGGTGTTCCAACAAAGAATGGAGTCAGAATGTTCCCAAGAAAAGTCAGATATTCCCTCAATGGGTTCAGTTGTACATTATTTCTGGACTGTACTTTTCGCTCAGGGTTGGGCAGGCTTACCCTGGAGCCCTTGGGGAAGGTATAAAGGGAAAGGAGAGGAGGGAGAAGGAAACAGAGGGGAAGAACACAGCCAGCTCCATCTCCATCTGTCCAGTTAAATAGCCCTATGCAAAAGTCTGGCCACTTCTTTAAAAATAAAATAAAATAAAATATTTTTTAAAAAGCCTGGGCAAGAATGCTTATTATCATTCTAGCAGCAGACTCTCTGCAAGCAGGGTCACAGCGTCAGTCCTGTCATAGCAAGAACCTTTTGTGGCTTCAGGAAGCCATCAGGGCCGGGAAGCTGAGCTCTGGGTAAGATGTCCCGTGTCCCAGAAGGACCGGGAGAAGTAGAGACAGGGAGCAGAGCAGGGTTAGCTTCCTCTCTCCGCATCTCAGTTTGGGCATCTCCTTTTCCCTTATATCCCATCTCACCACACACATAACAACCTCATCTTCTATTCTCTCCTCTCTAAGTCTGAGAATTTCCAGAGACCACTTCTATCTCCTCTGCTCTCCCTCCAAGCCTTATTTCCTTATCCACTTCCCTGGCAGGAAATCCAGGCAGGGGGATGGGCAGGGGTAGAGAAGCTAAGGATTTCCAACTCCCCAGCCTTCGCTCCCCTCTCTCCAATATGTCAGCACCACCTCCACACCCGTCTGGCCGCAGCGCTCCAAGAGAAGCTGGCTAGATCCCCTCATTAGCATGCGACAACAGCTTTGTTTCCCAGATCTTTCCCTGCCCCCCTCCCTGCCCCGTGCACGCACACTAATAAGTTTACAAATGGAGGCCAGTGCGCCTGATGTAATAAAAGGCAGAAGCTCTGCTCCAGAGCTTCAATGAGAGCATTTTCCCCATAACAAGGGACTGGATTCAGCTGCCTGACCAGGGGGGGTTGCCAGAGTAACCAAGCCTCAGCAAATAAGCCTGGGAAGAGAAGTGGAGACTCTTTCTGAAATGATGCTGATAATGATGACGACAATGATGATGGGAATGGTGTTACTGGTGATGCTTCTTCTCTCGCTGGGGAAGCAGAAGTATTCAGAAATGGAGCTGGGAACGGCGGCTCTCCCACTTCGGCTTTGTCTGCCCTGATTTCTGCTCCTCCATCAGGAGCTCGTGGGCTCCTAAGGTGATCCATTTAGGGCCTGAAAGGCCTTCTGAGTTCTGTCTCCAGCTCATCCTCTCTGGCGTGAAAGAACAACCACAAAAACCCAGACCTGAATGTGGAGAAGAGGGGAGGATATGTACCCTCCTTTGAAGGAGACTACAAGTGTACTCTCTTGTCTACACTGTCCATTGATGTGTTTGTTAATGCATTCCCCACCCCACTTTTAAATCTTTTGGACAGCTTTGTTAAGGGGACAGCTTGTTAGGCAGGGCAGGGGAAAGGATACATTCAGAAATTAAAGTGACATAAAAGCAGAAGATGTTCATTATTTAAAAGGGAGAAATGAAGTTATGGCTCTCTTAATGCAGCCCAAGATTACATTATTTCTCCCTCCTCTTTTGGGGGTGAGGCAGTAGAGAAGAAGGATGGGATATTATAAACTATTGGTTCATATTGAGCTTATAGTCTATTAAAATCATTAGGTCTTTTTTTTAGATGAACTCCTGCCTACCATGCCTTCCTTGTACTACTGAAGTTGATTTCTTGGACCTAAGTGTAAGATTTTACATTTATTTAGATCAAATTTCTTCCTATTAAATTCAGATCAATGTTTTAGTCCATCAAGATTCATCTTTCTGAATCATGTCGTATATTAACTCTTCTAAATATTTTTACTTCATATGTAAATTTAGGTATTTAGTAATATGATTAGTCTGACAGGATGGCCAGGCCAAAGTTCGCCAGTTCCTTAAACAAATCTTCACTGTGACATGCTCTTTAATTCTGTCGCCACACTGAATGTCCTTTTCAGAACTGTTCTTGCTTACCAATTTCTTGTTTAAAATAAACAAATCACTAAGTCTCAGAGCTGGAGAAAGCTTAGATCTCACGTGGTCCAACCCACCATACCCAAACAAGAATCTCTTCTATAAAAGAATATTCATGATGTAATAGAAAGAGCATTGGATCTAGTGTAAGGAGACAGGGGTTTGAATCTAGGATGTTCTTCTGAAAGTCTCATTGTCAACCATCTGATTCCTTTTCCACCTGTGGAAATATAAGCAGATCCTCTTCCCCAAGCAGTTATCTAATTCCCTTCTATTTACCACTTTTGGGATTTCTCCTCATCATCTGGTAATTACATTGGAGCTGTTTGCACTGGATACTGCCTTGTTGTCTTAAAAGGCCTGTAACTCCCCAACTGTAATCCTGATTGCTTTTCTGTTGGTTGATGACATCAGAGTCCTGAATTTCTAAAGTCTCTCTGGGTATAACCTGAGCTGCTATCATGCCCCACCTGTCCTTTGATTGATAATTTGGAGCTGGGTCCTGCCTCTCATTTCTCTGGGTCATCCTACATTCAGAGGCCCAGTGAAAGCCTTAGTTACATTTTGGACATGGGGTTTTGGGTTTTCTCTCACCCTGTCTTCTCACTCTATCTCCATATCTACAATGAGCTCTCAAATGTCCAATTTTTCCACACTGAAAACATCGACGAATTTCTCTAGAATTCCTTTGCCAAGAAGGACCCTGTCTTTCCATGTTCATCATGGTTTGGGTATAATAAGCATTTGTGCCCACTGTGGCACAGCGTCTTATGATTTCCTCTAAAGGAGCATCTTTGTCTAGCCCCCATAAAATTCTTTTGCAAACCTCATTGGCATTTTCCTTAGCCAAATGTCTAGTCATTATTTCTGTGGCAGCATTATCTCCAATGGTTCTTAGTACAGCTGTTTGCAAATGTCCTACAATGTGGTGATTTTAGCCAAGCTTCTTCTGGTCTCTAATGTTCTCATCTGAGAAATGAAATGCTTGGACTAGATAACCCTCCAATGAACCTTCTATCCCCAGCCTATGGTCCATGACTTTATGGTTTTCATGAGATCATACATTAAGAGCTGGAACGAACTTCAAAGACCCATTAGCCTAACTCTCAATTTATAGATTAAAAGAAAAAAGCAATGTGTGATTTTGGGAAAGTCACTCAATGCCAATTGCCTCATCAAAAAAAGCAAATAATAACATAAATGTTTAAGTGCCTACTATGTGCCAGGCAATGTGCTAAGCATTTTCCAAATATTATCTCAGTTGAGGAAAACTGATGCAGACAAAGAATGATTTGCCCAGGATCATTCAGCTAAAAAGTGTCTGAGGACAGGTTTTAATTCAGTTTATTCTGATTTCAGGTACAAGGCTCTATTTACTACCTATTGTATATATGTACATATTCATGTGCATGTATTGGTGTGTGTACATATGTAATAAATATATATATTTGTATATATATATATATGTGTGTGTGTGTGAACATATATGGGAAATATGTATTATAGGGAATGTATATAAACATATGTATTTGTGTTTATACATGAATCCATATGTGTATGTAAATATATGCAGTTACTCTTTCACATTGAGACTTTCCCCATGCAGTTTCAACATAACATGGGGCTGGCATAAGAAATTAAATGGGGATTAAGGAGGAGTTTTGCAGAAGCTACAGACAACACACAAAGGCCAGCAGATGATACAGAAAAGGTTTAGAAATTCAGAAATTCATAAAACATATGTATAGTGTTATGTAATATCAATGTGGTTTTTTTCTTTTTATTATATAGATATAATTAGATGGTACAATGGACTGAGTGGCAAGTCTGGAGTCAAGAAGACTCATCTCTCTGCATTCAGATCTGGTCTCTGACACTAGCTGTCTAACCCTGAGCAGGTCATTTAACTATGTTTGCCTCAGTTTCCTCAACTGTAAAATGATCTGGAGAAGGAAATAGCAAACCACTTGAGTAGCTCTGCCATGAAAACCCCAAATGGGCTCATGAAGAACTGGATACAACTTAAACAAATGAATAATAACAACAACAAATATATATATACCCATGTTTATATATATACATATACATATATATGTTTGTGTGTGTATATTATATACATCTATTTATTACATATTTATTTCTCCTTTTCTTCCACTTGATGAACAAGGCAGTGATGGGCCAGCTATACTATATGCTGACCTACTCAGCTGTACATGGATTATGGTATTCACTCGTAACTCACATTTATTCCTAGTTTTTTCCCTTCTCTTTTGGTTTTACCTTTCCTGCATGGCAATCCTTCTCCAATTAGATAGTAGTTTGTTACCCCATGGAAAGCTTCCTGACTATCTGAGCTGCCCAAAAGTAGCATGGATTGCTCTATGACCTTGAGCAAATCACTTAACCTTTCTCAGTCTCAATTTGCTCAGCTATAAAATAGGGATAGTAATAGCACCAATCTCCCAGAATTGTTGTAAGGATCAAATAATGCAATATTTGTAAAGCACTTTTCAAATTTCAAAGCACTATATAAATTTTAGCTTTTATTGTATTACTTCTTTACTTCAGCGCTATAGAAATTTTTTTAATATAATATATTTTTATTATAGCTTTTTATTTACAAAACATATGCAAGGGCAATTTTTCAACATTGGCTCTTGCAAAACATTCTATTCCAAATTTTCCCCTCCTTCCTCCCACCCCCTCCCCTAGATGGCAGGTAGTCCAATTCATGTTAAATATGTTAAAAATATATATTAAATGCTATGGAAATTTTAAATTTAGAGCTAGAAAATGAAACAAAGTCTGAAGGCAAGAAGAAAATGCATTATATATCTATTGCATATACTTGTATTTTTGAGCTGTCATTTAATTATTTACAATTCACATCTTTCTTTGAATCTATGGATCTAGAATCTGCCTGAACACAATATACTTTTAGGAATCATTGTGACCAAGCCTCAGGAGCTATCCAGTCTCCTCATCCACCCTTGACATCAGCCTGGCTCCATCTTGAATGAGAGACCCAATTTCCTGGGGTCAAACCCTTCCCAGGTATCTGCTTTTTCTATATAGTGGCCACTTATGAACACTCTAGTAGCGAAGATGAATTGAAACCAATAGACACATCCTCTGGCAAAGCATCTCAAAAACTCATACACTCAAGGATCTTCCTTATTCAATTCATACTGTCTCATTTTACAAATAAGGAAACTGAGGAAGACTCAAGGAGGATGAAAGATTGTTCCAGTATGAGCTAGGAGCAAAACTAAAACTGCTTGGAAAAGGACGAGGTCTCATTGAAGATGCTATTTCTTTTATAATTAATAAGGAATATGGGACAGAGTGAAAGTAAAGGGCTAGAGCAAAATATAATATGCTACAGGTGAAGAAAAAAAGCAGGGGTAGCAATCCTGATCTCAGATCAAGTAAAAGCAAAGATAAATTAATTAAAAGAGATAAGGAAAGAAACTATATCTTACTAAAGGATACCATAGATAATGAAGCAATATCAATAGCAAACATATAATAAGGAATATGGGAGTTCTTTCTAAGGTTTTCACTGGAAGGATATTAAATTGTCTGATTTGTAATAATAGATGACATTTTTATAATATTATATAAATATATATATATGTGTGTGTGTGTGTGTGTGTGTGTGTGTGATTACATCATTTCATCCCATCCCTACAATGGTCCTTTGAGGTATTATATCATCCCCATTTTATAGAGGAAGAAACTGAGACTCAGAAATGTAGTGGTCAAACATGGTAGGAAGGAATAGCAGAGCTGAAAGGGATAACAGAGGTCATCTCCCCCAAGCCCTTTATTTTATTAATTAAGAAAATAAGATACAAAAGACTAAGTGAAGGTTATACAAATAGTAAGCACCAAAGGTGGGATTTTAAGTCCAGGTGCTGTAATTTCAAATCCAGAGCTTTTTTCTATTATACCCTGCTCTCTGCCTAATTAAGGATTCAGATCCATCTCTTATTCAAGGTCCAGTGCTATTTCCACTCAACCACAATAACTCCTAAGATCATCTCCTACCCTCTGTCCACCTCTGTAATTAAAGGTGATTGGCATCCAAAATAGCAAGATCAGGGTTTTCAAATTACACAAGGACCTGGCATCCCAATCATGTTGGGAATGACAAGATGTCCTAATGTCTCCATTGCAACCCTATAAATTGGGTAAAGAAGCCACACCCCCAAATCCAGTCAGGTTCCTTTACATAAGGCACACTATAATGTTCTGTTCACTCCAATCATTCTCCAAAGAATAGAATATCACTGTGCTAGAGGAAACAACAAATAAGATGAACATGGAGGATTGTAGGAAGATTTATGTGAACTGAAGCAAAATAAATAAAGCAGAATAAGTAAGCAGAATCAGAAAATCAACATTTCTGATGACTATAGAAATGTACATTTTTTTAAAAATCAGCAACACAAAAAAATGCAGCAACACACACAAAAAAACAACACAACTATTAAAAATGAAGGCTTTGAAATAAATAACAGCTTGTCCTAAAAGAAGAGATAGAAAGCTTCTCTCCTACCCCCTATGTCAACCCTATTTCTTTAAGGGACTAGGATTATGGAACCTTGAATATAATGTTAGGCTTGTTCAATATGCTGTTTAATTGTGTTAAACTTTTCTTCTATTTTCACTCTTCATTACAAAGGATGAGGTGATAGGGAAAGGATTAAGAAATATAGATGTGAAAATTAAAGATAGCAATAAATAGATATTTTAAAAAGAAAATAGGCAGAGAGAAGCATGTATTTCTGTGGCATACAAGAGCCTCTTTTCCCACTGCAATCTCTAGGGATCTTTCTGTGGCAGCTCTCAGCCACTGGGGTCACCCACCATCTCCTTTTCTCCTAGCCGTCCTGTTCAACCCCTCAGGAGGAATCTTTCTCTCCCCAGGCACAGAAAACAACTACAAGATATTCAGCAGAGTCATGGAAAAGGGCTCCGAGGCAGCCAAGTGAAACTAACAGGAGTACCATCGTCAGCCTCTCTCCCTTTGCAGCTTAGAGGCAAAGGAGGGGAGCAGTGGTGAGAGGTAGGGGAAGGAGGCTGAAAGTGGTAGAAAGAAGGCAAGGGGAGAAAGGAAAGCTGGAGCCCAGGAGTCAAAATGAGGAGCTGGAGGTAGGCTTTAACAGAAATGGTCTAAACTTCATAAATAGAGTGAAAGTCTGTAAACTTCATCCACCAACCCTCTCCCCATCCCATCAACACGGTTGAGCTCTCCATTCCAGAACTCCCCAACTGAAGAACAGGAGATCCTCTCCCCCCATCTCTACTTCTCAATTTCCTTCCCTCACCCCACCTCATCTAAGCCATCTCCCTCCTCTTCTAAGAGATCCATCCAACCCAGCTGCTGGCTTGCTCCCTCACTGACTGTTTTGCAATTTTAATTTCTCACCTTCCTAAACAGCTAAGATTTATGGTGCACTTGACAGAAATATTTAATTTTCCAAATGTCTATTATTCAGAGGCTGTGGAAATCTCCAGCTCTAACATATCTGCATTAATATCCATCTCAGTCAGTGGCTAAATAAAGACCTTCACAGGGGCAGTGGTGAAAGGGGAGGTAAGGCAAGGGAGAGACATAGATCTGGACAAAAACAGAACTCCCAGAAAATCCCACTATAGATGACTAAATAGGCCACCAGTCCTGAATCTGAGACAGCAAGACTAAACAAATTCTCTTTCTATTCTCTGAGATCCCAAGTTCTCTAGGTTGGCTCAGGTTTTTCAAATATAACCTTCTGACATCCATCCAGAAACCCCTCTCCTTTTTTCTTTCTTAACAGCCTTTCTCTGTATCTCTTGTTGTCAATGAATTTTCCTCTCTGCTTCCCCTATCTTTCTCTTTCCTTTTTACCAGATCCAAGTCAAAAATGAGAAAATTAATTTTAAAAGTGAACTTTTAGTCCCTCACAAAAATAAATCAACATGCACAATTTTCAAAGTATATAGAAATGACTGAGAACAGAATCCAGGGATTCTAACCTACACTCTAACCTTTCAAACTAGGCACAATGCCCAATACCAACTCAAATGACTAAACAAACCTGCTTCCAGATCTTAATGGAGCCCATGTTGATTTTAGGAGACCAGAAACTCATTCATTCAGTCTAGCAGATGAAACATGAAGCAGTGGGGAAAGTACTAAACCTGAAATCTGTTAAGTGCTAAGTAGGAATCCTACCTCATATACTTAATATCTCCCATAGGCAAGGGGAGAAAGGAAAGATGGAGCCCAGGAGGCAAAATGAGGAGCAGGAGGAAGACTTCAGCAGAAATGGTCTAAACTTCATAAAAAGAGTGAAAGTCTGTAAACTTTCATCCACCAGCCCTCTCCCCATCCCATCAACACAGTTTGAGCTCTCTATTCCAGAGCTCCCCAACTCAAGAACAAGAGGTCCTCTCTCCCCATCTCTATTTCTCAATTTCCTTCCCCCACCCCTATGTAACTGGGAAAGTCACATAACATTTCCAAGACTTCATTTCCTTACCTGTAAAGTGGGATCAAAGGATAAAATGTATTCAAAGCACTTCACAAGCCCTATACTGTTGGAATCCTTACTAACTGCTAAGTAATTAGAGTTGATCTAATCTTACAAGAAGATGTTTTGGGCAGAACCTGAAACAAGGTACTAAGTAGAACTAATCAAGACAAGGCTTGTGTTCCCACCTTTACTCATTGGAGTCCACAAGTATGCTAGCTTCACAAAGTACACTTTCTAACTTCAAGGGAGTCCACACCTTAAAGCTCTTTGGGCCAGAGAGCACTATGGGAGAAAACCCATAATCCCATTCTCTCAGAAGGTTCACATATAAGGCGAGACAGCCATTCCAGAATACATTTTTTCCTCTTGGCTGGCTGATCGCGCTGGATTCGAGAGGAACGACTCTGGTGCAGAGAACACTTTTGACGGATTTCAGGGGAGCTACCCCAGAAGCCCTCTCTCCGCGGCAAGTTGGTGGCTGGACGCCAGAAGCCCTCTCTCCGCGGCAAGTTGGTGGCTGGGCTCCCCAGAGGGAGATAAGAGAGACCTTCCATCTCTGTCTTGGTTGGAGGCAGAAGAAAGCAGAGGCAGAGGCTGAAAGACAGAACCTTTGGATTTGGAGACATCTGAAGGGCTCCAAGCCTCTAAACCGGCTGTGCTCTGAGAAGAACAAACTCCAACATTTGAACTCTTAACACTATACTGATATAGATATAGATACATACATACATATGTGTGTGTGTATGTCAATCATTTTAATTATTTAATTTAAAAATCTATTCCTTCTTCCCGGTCCTCACTCTTGACTCTGCCCCTAATCTCTAGGTTGAAACTTTCAGTTGCTTTCATATTAGTTTAATCTCTCCCACTTTATGGTAATAACTGCATAAATACTGTGCTCTTCCTTCCCCAACCTGGGCATATTGTATCATGAAGATAAAGGACATTCTATCAACATTCAAGATTGACAGACACCTTGTTTTCCAAAGCTAAGGTCCAGCAAGCAGGCGGTGTCCTGAGCTTGCCACAGTCACAATCCTTTGTGTTCACGCTCTAGATGAACTCACCCCCAGCAAAATCCTTGTCCTGTTTCACACCAGCACCAAGGGGTCTCTGAGGCTGGACAAGCACCTGTAGTAGCCATGTTCTAGTCAGGAAGCCCTGCTACAAATCAAACTTGTCCCATTGTTGTTATCCCTCATTGTGGGTGCTACAGTTTGCTGCAAAGCCACTGATGTAAGTATTGAGATCTGCCTAAACTAAAGTGGGTCCCCCACACTAGAAGTAGGGTTCTGAAATGCGTGTCCTTATTGGCAAGCATTTCCCTCGCTTTGAAATTAAAGTTCTATTTGATTCCTATTTCTGCCTACCTTATTTGTTTCCAGTCACCCACAGGTTAGAGGCCAATTCTGTCTAGTTGACATTAATGGGTCAGAAGTAGGATTGGACAGAACTGAGCCAAGTGGACTTTCCAGTACCAGTAAAAACAGATGAGGTCCCACCATAAGATTTCTCCAGAATCTAATTTCCCTTTCCCCTATCTGGTAAGTCTGCTGCCCTTTCCTAGTTTCAATCTCAAGAAGTTCATCCTGGATCACATTGACTAGGTATCCATTCTTAACTGTACACCTTTTGTTAACTGGCTTTTCTGCGTGGCCCTGCTCCTTTACTGCATGCTCCTGAAAAATTTGCAATTGCTTGCATGCCTTGGTATTGTGTACCTCAGCTCAACCGGTTAAAATTAGAATTGTAATTGCTTGCTGTGTTAGAATTGTTTGTGTATCTTTGTATCTGTCTTGTTATTTTTTTTCTCTGTCTATGTAAAATGTTTGTGTTGTGATCTAGATTCTGTTACCTTGAAACATTTAAAATGCAGACTGTCTGAAAAATTTCTAAGGGCTATTGCCAGAGAGTTTAGAACACTGGGAAAGATCAACGGACTATCATAGTTGAAGCAATTGTCCCAGTAAGCAATATTAACTCCCACTTTGGGCTTTCCATAAGAGTTTAGGTGATAAAACAAAGGGGCAAAAACTTGCAGGAGATTTTTCCTGTCATTTAAACTTTGGCTATGTTGGAATTATAGAAATAAAGTCGAAGTTTGTAAAACTACTAAAAATGTCTTAGCTGATTAAGAAGTTTGAAGATGAATCATTTTAAGATTATAAGGGAGAATTCCTGAGACTTTGAGTAATTCCAGGAGCTTACTCTCTTCTGAAATATCTTAATTTGGGGGTACTATTCCGTATAATTTGTTTTAAGGAAAAACAAGAATTAAATTTTATGAAAGTAAATGACAAGATTAATAGCTTCATTGTTTTATAGCAAAGAAAGCAAGCAACTATTTTGGAAATCATCCCAGAATGAAGAAAGAAAAAGGAAATAGGTAAGCAGTTTGTCCCTTATTGCAACTATTGTTAACCCTTCCTTAACATGTCTCACCATGAAAACCAGAAAAAATTGTTTAAAGCAAAGATCTGTGATTTCCCCAAATATAGGTATTGAAAAAAAATACTGGAAAAGTATTACATTCTGCACCAGGTATGCAGTTCATTGCTCAGCTGGTGAAGGGAGAGGACAGCAGCTGCAGAGGGGTCCTCCACTGATAGTGGTCCCAATGGCCCTGGGCACTCTGCAGCTCACCTCACTAGGCAAGCCTGGAGGCTTCACCCAGGTGTAATACATCCTGCCTATCCTGCCTTCCCACCCAGCAGCACCTGCCCCAAAGCTGTACTTTTCAGGAGATTGGACCCCACATCTAGCATCCACTTTGCCCTGTCAAAAGGGCATTATTAATGGAAATGTTCTGGCATCAGCCCCCTACCCACCTGGGATTCCCATTCTGAAATCAGTGCCTTCTGCTGCATCACCCCCAAAGCCCAGTCATTGTCTCCAGGGTAGAGCCAGCTTTCAGCAGCCCTTGCCTGGGAAGGTCTTAGTGCCCCTGGCAGCACCTAGGGAGGCAGTGCAAGGTTGGCAGCCAGCCAGCTTCTGCCCTTTATGAGCCCAGTCTTCTCTGTTCCAGTTACAGAAATGTATTAGTTGTGTAATCTCAGGCAAGTTATCTTATCTCTGTTCATCCTAGTTTCCTGATCTGTAAAGAGAAAAATAATAATGGTACTCAACTCCCAGGATTATTATAAGATCAAAATAACATAATGATTGTAAAATGCTTAATACAATAACTGGCCGATTAAGCCCTACATTCTTATTATTTCTTTAATTGAATGTGATTGTTCCATATTTGATGACTCTAATATGAATTTAAAATCCAAAAACAATAAGATCAATGATTTATATATATGATAATTTGGAAATGTATTTGATGTCATTTGAAATTTTGTTTCATATTTTAAACACATGGTATTATTTGTGCTATTATTGTATTTCTAAAGTCTCTTATGTTGTGAAATTTGAGAAACCATTGCTAACAGAAATGCTGTTAGATAAAAGATCTTTTTAATCTGGATGCTGTTACACATGAACTGGACTTTTAAAGGGATGTGATAAAATAAATATATTTTAAAAATATTTTAGATATTTAATGAGGTATATTTTGTTGTAAAACAGATAATAATGTGCAATAGAACATTTTTATTTGAAAATATTGGTTGCTATGAAAGCATATCTGGTGATTTAAAGATGTAGCTTCAATATATTAATGATGAGTAAACTATCGTGTATTTACTATATGTATGAAATCTCAGAATTGTTAGGAAAACATCAGTAAAGATATTCAAGCCCTAAATTGTGGTGAGACTTTGTTTTGAGCTTTGATTTTGAGAATAATTATCTGGATTCTCATGAAACCAGTAGTAGAAAATGACATGTGCTGCAATCTGGGAACTACTAAAGCTGGGTGTCTGTACCTGGGAAAAGTTTTGGGGATGGCCTTGGCAAGGTCTTGGTAATATTCTCCTGACTTTATTTCCTCATCAAAATCTTTCTTTTCTAAAAAATAAAGTTTTCCCACCTGGTTAATCTGGATCTTTGCCCTGGGACTACATATTTGGCTATCAGATATGACTCATGAGTGGAATCAAACAAAGCTAAAGGAATTTTTCTTGTTCCTATATATTTTCTTATGCCTCTCTTTTTCCTTTTATAGCAAATTTCTAAAATCAAAAAAAAAATTTGTAAGTACAATACTAAATAACAGATTGATGTTAGAATATTTCTGAGTTAGATAGGATGCAAATATGAACATTTTACAATTCTAACCTATATTTACAGTCACATTATAATATAGGGATGACATTCTCCTATGATAGAAATGATTAAACCAGATAATAAGACAAGAATAAAGTGTAAAAATTGTTTAAATAAATGGAATAGTAAATAATGAGAAAGAAACAGGATTATATGATTGGCTTCCAAATTTATCTATCACAAAAATTGATTTGAGTTTGTTTTAATAATAAGTTCTCAAAATTAAATTAAGAATTTTGCACATAAATTGTATTGATAATGATAAAGAAAGTAAAAATTATTTAAAGAATCTGTCTTATAATTTCAAAAGGCAGAATAATTCATTTTACAGTTGGACCCTCATAAAATTTTAAAAGATTCTTATATCAAGTATAGAATTTAGGGGAGGGATAGAAACAACAAATTGTATATAAACTAAACTTCTCTGAAGTGTCACAATGATAGGAACCTCTAAAATTAGAACCAGAGAAGCAGGGCCTTTTTTAGATCTGTTCTGAGAAGTGTCCAAGAAAAGATATCTAAGGATCAGATAATTATGTAAGACATCTTGGACTTAAAATTTTCTGATTAAATGGATATTGAGAATGGATCACTAGAATATAAGGAGATTTTATGTTAATTATATTTAAGTTTTCTTTTTAGTTATTTTCATGACATATAAATGTACTTTCTCAGAACTAGTCCACTGTGATCTCTAAATAGTTTTTGGTCTGTACCTGACTTCATATGCAATTATGGACACTGTGAGAAAACCTTATTGCATTGTTTGAACCTAGCCCTGTATGGCTGAGAAATTGGATCATCTCTATGTGTTGCTTAGAGACTTTTAATTAAGGACCTATCTTATAATGACCAGAAACTCAGATTTAAAGACCGATACAAGGAGTTTTCTTTAAGGGCTTTTACCAGGTCATTCTGATTACTTCTACAACTGCCATACTCATGGGTGTGGACTCCTGAATCAGAAAGCCCCTGCCCTGAGTGATGGCCGAATCCCCCAGGAACCTCAAGGATCATCTAATATGGACCCAGAAGCAGCCGGTGTTAAGATGAGACAGCTGTCCCAAGATTCTGGACAAGAGCTAAGTATACTGTGCTAGGTTTTTAAGTTTTGCTTTTTTTTTTTCTTAATATGGCCAACCACAAAGGTCCTGATTCAAGCGAGTGTTGACATTTTTCCCTCTATACTCTTCACACACACACACATACACACACACACACACACACACACACACACACACACACACACACATACACTTTGATACTTGCAAGTAAACAATGGCTTGCAGTAATACCTGGAACATATTTAACTAATCTCCTGGGATAGAAAACACTTATCAACTGGTCTTTACTTTACCTATACCTGCATCTCCCTTATTGGCTGGAAAGTTCTTTCAGACCCTCTCCCTTTTGACAAAAGGGGGAAATGTCAAGATATTAAGAAATACTCTTTTCCATCACTAAAGCCCAGCAATCAAGCTGTGCCCTGAGCTTGGCAGACGAATAAGCTTTTAT
Organism: Antechinus stuartii; assembly: GCA_016696395.1. Taxonomy (NCBI): domain Eukaryota; kingdom Metazoa; phylum Chordata; class Mammalia; order Dasyuromorphia; family Dasyuridae; genus Antechinus; species Antechinus stuartii. The sequence goes on from MU174354.1 coordinate 41,100,463, forward strand.
TCTCATCCTTCAGATGATCTCAGCCACAGCAAAATCCCAAATTGTTTCACATGAGCACCAGGTGGTCTCAGGTTGGACAAAACCCCTAGTACCCATATTTTGGTCATGCAGCCCTACTATGAATCAAATTTGTCTTCTTGTTGACGTTATCCCTCATTGTCAGTACTACAGCTCACTGCATAGCCACTGATATGGCCTGAAATCTGCTACATTAAAATGGGTTCACTGCACTAAAGATAGGGTTCTGGCACATGTGGCCTTGCTTGTAAGCTATTTTTCTTACTTTGAAATTAAATGTCTAATTCATTTCTGATTCTTTTGCCTCTAGTTTGCTCTGTTCAGCTCCTGCCACCCACAGGTTAGAGGCCTGTTCCATACTTGTTAACACTACCTATCTCCCAAACACTAGATAGTCTGATTGTTTAATCTAAATGTCTAAATTTCTATTGATATTTCCACTATTGTAGTAAGACAGGCAATATGGCCAAGTGTAAAGGAAATCCATTAGATTTAGAGACAGCAAACCTGGATATGAATCTTGTTTCATATATTTACTAACTGTATGACTCTAGGCAAGTCACTTAATTCCCACCCCATAGCCTCAGTTTCTTTTTTTTTTGTAAAAGGGGGATAATGATATCACCTACTTCAAAGGTTTATTGTATCACATGAGATATCGTGCATAAAGATCGAAGATCTATCGTGCATAAAGATTACAAATCTTAGAGCACTTTATAAATGCTAAATATTGGTATTATAACCTGGGTTCAAATCTGGTTTTTGATACTATTAAGTCACCTTTCCAAGTCTCAGTTTCCTCATCTGTTTTATGGTGATAATAAATGACTATAATACCACACAGTATTATTGCAAGGATAAAATGAGATAAGGCATATAAACAGGTCTTAAAACTTTAAAGCTCAATAAAAACATCAGTCATTATTATTGTTATTGTTATTAGTATTATTATGGCTCAGTATCACTGAAAAGATTCACTTTCCTCCCAGAGCTGTTATGAGGCACCAATGAGATAATATTTCTAAAGTGCTTACCATAATGCCTAGCACTTAGTATGTGCTATATAAATGTTAGCTATTGTTGTTATTATTAATAATAATCTTACCCTGCACTGGATGTAGTTGCTGCAGTTTTATTATGTTGCTTGTATGTTCCAGCAATCGGTAAATTTGTTTATTCAAAAATGATTGAGAGCATACTATGTCCATGACATTTTGCCAAGTGGTAGGAAAGACTTGGTTGTGAGGGTGATATGGAGAGAGATCAGCAAGAAATGTGGGGAGAGGAGAATTTCATTGTAAAAACATATCCCTGATCCTCCAGGGGCTGCAGTCTGGCTAGAAAACAAAACATACTCAATCCTGACTAAATCTGTGATCTCATTGCTATGGACATTCCTTCAGGGATGCAGATAGTAAAGCATGCTGGGAAATTCTTTTCCATGATCCTCCCATATGTTCACCATAAGGGACCCACTCTAAGTGCTGGGAGGGTTTCCTCACTTTTTCTTGACGCAAAAAGGATACTAAGAAGTTGTTCACCAATTACCCCTCCATTTTGCCATGCATCAGCCCATATTTCTGAATCAAAGATTTCCTTAATGACATACTTGATTAGAGATTCATCATGTTTTCTTTGCGTAACAGCTACCATGCATCTCTCCTTAAATCTCTTCATTTTAATTTTTGTTGTTTTTCAGTTGTTTCAGCTGTGTCCACTATTCGTGATTCCTTTTGTTTTTTTTTTTTGGCAAACATATTGTGGGACAGAGTTTCTTGGAAAAAATAGTGGAGTGGTTTGCCATTTCCTTCTCCGGCTCATTTGACAGATGAGGAAACTGAGGTAAACAGGGTTACCTGTTTACTCAGAGTCATGTACCTTGTAGGAATCAACATATTTTTACTTAACCAGAAAAAAGCATCCTCAACTACTCAGAATACTGCTGATAAAAAAAAAAAAAGGCAGTGAATAAAGCTACATGGATTATTACACAACTCAAAAGACAACTCCCTCAGGCCTTTTTCAAAGTACAATTTGGAACAAAAAAGCTTAATTGGCTAATTTCTCAGTCTAGGACATATTGGAAGTAAGAAATTAGAAACGGGAGGGGATAAAATTGCCTAAGAGAGCTCACCTTCCACAAGCCACAGGAAGTAAGAATTGTCTGTCTGACATCGAGGGGACATTATTTTAAAAAGCAGTCAGAAGTCAAAAAAGTATAGCAGTGTGGGGTCATTTAGTTTAAGGCCAAACAGACCTCCCAAGTCAGTTTAAAATTCAATCAGTTGATCAACAAGCATTTATCAAAGGTATCATGTACCAGGTTCCAGGCAAAGGCATGCTGAGGGTATAGAGATAATGAATTATGTCCTCAAGGCAGTCATGGTCTCTCAGGAGTATATACATGTAAATATATGCCAAATATAAATAAATACAAGATAATTGGGGGAAGCTCTAGCAACTAAAGAGGTCAGGAGTTTTAGAGTTAGAATGAGTCTTAAAGCCCAAACCTATTTGAAATTCCTCTTTATATCACCAAAAAGTTATTGTCCAGACTCTGCTTAAATTCTCCAGAGAAACAAAAATTGAGACCAAGACAGAGAGATGAAGAGAAGAGTGGATAGGTTTGGGGGAGGAATCTCTAGGGCTGCTTATTGTAATTGTAAACAGCCCTAAAGATCAGCAAGTTCTTCATTACATTAAGATGAAATCTTAGTCCTATAACTTTCACCCATGGGTCCTGGTTTTCCTCCTCAGGGGTCAAGAGGATTGTCTAATCCTCACAGTAATTTATTGTCTAAGCTTTAGTGAGTCATCAAAATAAGGTTAAGTTCTTTTGAGTTTACACACAGAAAGCTGAAGAGTGAGATAAATCTGTTTGTTCACCAATTCAGTCAATAAGTATTGGCACAATAAGTATTCTTGAGAGTCTACTGTGTGTAAGGCATAGGGTCAGGTGCTGTGAAGATAATAGGAAATGGTCTCTGTCCTCAGCAAGGTTCCTATTTAAAGGAAGGTAAGGTACAAGCAGAAGATATTACTATAATACAAGAGAGAATATGTAAGTAGCAAGAAAAAATGTAATGGCATCATAGAAAGGACGAAGCTGGAATCAGGAGTTCAAATTCTGTCTCTGATATCTTCTGTGGTAAAATGTGGTAAAAAAAAAAACTTTCTCCCTTCCTCCCTCTGTTTCCCTCCCTCTAACTTTCCCTCTGCCTCCCTCCCTCCCTTCTCCTCCTCCTTTTTCTTCCTTCTCTTATCTTTTTCTCTCCCTCTCTTCCTTTCTCTCTTTCTTTCTCTCCCCCCACTTCTATGTCAGGCATTCTGCTTCTAATTTCCTATGAGGGATAGCTAGAAGAAGCAGGAGATGAGAGGACTTGAGCCTAATTTAAAAAGAGAGAGAGCGAGAGAGCGAGAGAGCGAGAGAGAGAGAGAGAGAGAGAGAGAGAACAGAACGAGAGAGAAGAAACAGTAGTAAATCTTGGAAATGATTTGGTGGGTTTAGATAATTAAGTTGGCCGTATTGAAGTTGAGGTGGAGATTGCCAAATTTGGGAGAAATTGAGGAAATTTTAAAGCAGGATCGCCTCATAGTCTCATCCTCTGGGGATGTTCCCCACCCACTCCTGTGTCCATCCAAGAAATCCAAGTTATGTCCCTGAGATTAAATTTCCTGTATAAATATGTCTATGACCCACCTCACCTTGGCTGAAACTCACTGTCTGCTACAGCTCTCAGCCTCATGATGTCTTTCCCCTCACCCCTCTCCCATGCCACGTGGTCTCTCCACTGATCTCCCTGCATTGTGTCTCTCCTCTCACCCCACACTATGCCTTATGGAGTCTTTCTCTTTATAACTAATTCTTTTAGGGTGCTACCAGCTAAGGGCATAACCCACCCTCATGGGGTTTTTCTTTCTCCTGGATAATTGTGAGTTCTACTAGGGAACTTGTCTTTTCCATCATTAATTATTAAAACCTCTTTCCTTACTATGTGCTCTCCCGACTCTTTCATATTTACCATTATCACTCCTGGTACCTATTGTATCCCTTCATTTTGTCTGTAACCTCTTCTCCTAAATAAAATGATCATCCTTTTGCCAACAAGAATGGCCACTCTGAATTCTTCACATGACCAAATTCGAACTTTTGGTGCTCTCCGAAATTACATCACCTGGTGCCTACAACCACAACATTTGCTACCTCAGCCACATCCAGATTCTACATAGAGGCTGAAAGCATAGTAGGATCAAGGACAAATTAGATAGGATATAAATTTTAAAAGACTAAGGAAGATTAGAAAATTAGAATCTGAAGAAGGAGAACTCGAGGAGGAGAAGGTAGTTGATAAGACAAGACAAGGGCAAAAAGAAAAAGCAGGTAAAAAAAATTAAAGAGTAGAAGATTGGTACATGGAACAAATTGAAGAAAAAGGTAAGAAGTTGGTGCATGCCTGAAACAATTAGGTGTTTTTGTAAAGATTACTGGAAGAAAGTTGTGTGGGGATTATCAAGCTATTAATAAGTGATAATTAGCTGCAAAAGTTTTAACCAGATGCTTGGGGTTAAGGTGTAAATATTCACAAATAGTTTTCTTTAAAAAAAATGCCTTGACTATTTGGATAATAGAAGAAACTCTACAGCAGCATTACTATAGTGCTTGATTTTTATATTTCTGCCAGAGCTGACTTTTATCGGTGTTTTCCTCCTGGAGGAGAAGGTGAAAGGATTTTAAGAATATCTCTCCTTCAAATACATCCAGATTGTTAGGGAGAATGAAGTATTTTTTAAATGATGCTCCAATGGGAAAAAGGGATGGAATGGTATCTGAAATGAAGAAGTTTTACTCTGTCAGGATGTTGGAAAATAAATGATTGGTACAACAAAGAGAAAAAGGAGGCAAAGGACAATTTTACAGGATTTGAGCCTCTTCCTGAAAGGGAGGGAGCAGGGTGCTTTGTGAAGAAAGAAGCTGTTTGTCCTCCAAGAATAAAAGAAAAAAAGCCACCAAAGCTATCAAATGAGGCATCATTCAACAAGAGAGAAAAGTATTATTTGATGGTTATTCCTTGTTCAGAAATACAGGAGGCAACTATATGTCAACCAGAAAACAACAGAAAGGTTCATGATTAACCTCTAGATACATATCAATTGTGCCTGAATCTTCATGACCCTATTTGGGATCTTCTTGGAAGAGATTACAGGATTGCCATCCCTTCTCCAGATCATTTTACAGATGAGGAAACTGAGACAAAGAGGGTTAAATGACTTGGCCAGGATCACACAGCTAATAAGTTTCTGAGATCAGATTTGAACTTGTGAAGATAAATCTTCCTGACTCCAGGCCTGGAACTTTATCTTCTGTTTCATATAGCTGCTCAAACATAACATAGAACCACTGAAGTCTTGTCAAAATAGAAAACTACTAACTTCTGATGATTCCCATGAACACAAATGGGATAGCTAGAAGGAAGTTAACAAGTATAGTCATTCTTCAACTTTTGGCAAAAATGCAAATGCTGATTTTTGAATCTATGGGAAAGAGAGGATTAAGTTCCTGTGATCTGTAATGTTTTACTAAAGATTGCTGAAAAAGCACTTTTCTGCATAGAATTCTTTATAACAAAACATTAATTCTGATAATATATACTTTCCCTAACACAGTAACCATGAAATAACCCATAAAATGCAATACACAAAATAAAATTGGTAACATGCAAAACATTTTTTCTCTAGTAATTGCCTAGAACTCTGTGCCCTTTGAGCTAACATCTCAATAAAAAAATTCACACAATATTTATTTTTCATGATACATTAAATCTACTGTAGCATAAATACTGTACCACAAATAAAATTCTTAAAACTAAAACATTTAAAACCTGAATCTTACCTTCCACTGTAACAATTCCTATTGTGAATACTAAACTGCTGCAAACCTTTCTACTTTCATTACCCTCTGAAAACGAAGGAAGAAATTACTGAGACTTTAGTCACTGCCATGACCTCTGACCTTAAGTTTTTCATGGCCAGTGAATGGCAGATTTTATGAAGCTTGAAATAATTTGTCAGTGATATCTACTTTGTGCAGGGTTTAGAGTCAAGTGAGAGGTTAGAAGAAAAGACACTGCTTGTTGACCAATTCCATAAGGAGTTTAGTCAAAAAGGGGAGAAAAGATATCAGATGATAGCCACCATTAAATTCTAGTTGTTTCCTCTTTACCATGAAAATCAAATAGAAACTCCTCTTTTTAGCACTTAAGATCCTTCACATTTTGGTCCTTTCCTTGTCTTCTTGCATTTTACTTCTTACCCTGTATTTGATGATCCAGCAGCATTGGCTTCCTTTGTTCCTAGAACGCTATTTCCAAAATGTACTTCTTCACTGGCTCTCTCTCATGCCTAGAATGTTATTTTCACTTAACTCCACTGTCTGTTATCTCTGGCCTCCTTCAAGACTCAGCTCAAATCTTACCTTCTGCAAGAGACTTTCTCCCACCTCCACTCCCAACTACTCATGTCTTCTTTGAAGTTACACTACATTTATACTGTATATATCTTGTATGTTAAAAATGTTAGCTCCTTGAAGATAGAGCCTGTTTTTTGCCTTTCTTGTTATCCCTAGGGATTAGTTTAGTGCTTGGCACACAGTAAGTATTTGGTGAATGCTTACTGACTAACTGGGTAAGAAAGTAGTGCCTGGGAATGGGATTTCTTCTAGACTGTGACTTAAAAACACAACAAATTCCTTTCCAGAGATGTGTAAAATACTGGTAATTTAAATACTGGTAAGAATGTATTTGTCAGATAATTTGCAAATCTAATAAAAAATATTTAAAATAAAAAGGATGGGGATGGTGCAGAAGTGGATGCTGCAAAGAATAGCTTCTCTGAAGGAAGAATAGCAATGACACACCCAAATGTGCAGATCAGATTTTAACGAGTCTAAGAAAGGAGCCAGTAGTAAAAATCCTTGGCTTCAAATGTATAAATGTAAATGTCCAAAGTTTACAGCCACAAAAAGTGAACTAACGGTCTTAAATTAAAAGGCAATACTAACCTTGAAGATATCACTTAGACTTGGTAGGACAAAACACATGACCAGAATAAGGTTCTTGATATGTATAACATAGTCAAAGGAATGTGCCAGTAAATGGGGCAGGAAATGTGGATTTGTATATTAAGAAGGAATATTCCTGTAAAGAAACTTAAGAACTAGAGGGGGGAAAGTAGGATGGAAGTTAATGCAGAAGAAAACAGAAGTAATTTCATCACTGGAGTATATCACATACCACCTGAAAGTAAAGGAAATAGATGATGAATTTGGGGATCAGGCTACAGGGGAATAACATACATGTAATGGGAGACTGCAAGTAACTAGATATAAGTTAGCTATCTCTCTCTCTTTATCTCCTTTTCCCCTCTCTCTGTCTCTCTGCCTCTACATCTCCCCATCTCTTTCTGACTCCCCAATTTCTATCTATACCTATGTGTGTCTCTGTTTCCTTCTTTGTCTCTTTACTTTCCCTTTTTATCTCTCTGCATCTCTATCTCTCTCCTTGTCTCTCTATCTCTGTCTCCCTATATGACTCTCTTTCTCTATGAATTTCTGTCTCTCTATGTCTCTCTTGTATGCTTCTATCTTCTTTTCTCTCTCGCCTGTCTCTGAAAAAAAAAAGCCTATAAGCTGATAACTTCTTGACTTACTGATAATTTCATTCTTCAAAGGAAGAGGTACCAACAAGGGAAAATTCTCTTCTGGATCTGATTTTCACTAACAGAAAGCAAATAATTACTGAGATAGAAGTAACAAGAACCTTGGGGAAAAGTGAGAATTTCCTGAGAAGGAGAAAAAATATTGTCTTAGTCTAATGTACACTCTAGATTTGGGGAGAAAATAAAACCAGATTTTAAAGAGTTTAGAGGAAATAGACAGGGTCCTATGAATTGATATGGTATGGAGGAAGTCAGTTGAGGAAGGATGGAAGATGTTAAAGAATGAAATTCTAAATATTCTCAATTCCACTGAGGGAGAAAAAAAAATGGTATTTGTCCGAAGACAATAATGTGAATTAGCATGGGACTAACTTAGATTTTAAAAAAAAAGTCCACAATACACTAAAAATGTAAGGTTCTCTAAGGCTTAGAATGAGCTGAAGCTGGAGAAGAAAGCTAACAAAAAAGGACAACAAAAAATGTTCCAGTTTTTTAAAGCTATATTGGGATACAATTTAAGCAGCCTGGCCCATATAAACTATATCCTTGGCAACAAGTAGGGCTGGGGCACTGAATGGAGTATTGGGTTTGAGATAAAGAAGACTTGTGTTCAAGTCCTGACTCATATGCTTATTATTTCTGACAAGATTTCTGACAAGAAATTAGCTTTTCTTGGTCTCATTCTCCTCCTCTGTAAAATGAGGGGATTGAACTCGATGGATTCTGAGGTTCCTTCCATAAATCATTGTCAATGATATTTGAAAAATCATGGGAAATGTGAGTATTCTGTGTTGTGGCTCCAGTGTTTATTATTCAACTGTATTCAGGTTCTCTACAAAGTCTTTCCCATGAGTGTGTTTATCTTAGATTGTGATCGCCCAGAAGGGCAAAGATCCCATTTCTTGCACCCACTCTGTAAAATACCACAGACCAAGGGGCATTTGCTTAATAATTATGCCCTCTGATTTTCATTATGGAACTAACAAGAGTCCCTGATGATAAAATCTGTCCCTTCTGACCTAAGACCTTGAGACACTCTGCTCTGACTCTTATATTTGTTGTGGTCCCACGCTTACTGAATATTTGTTAGGGAGGTGGGAAAGAACACAGCCAGATGGGAGGGGAAGGGAGGAACTTCATAATGAACGGGTACTAGATGCAAGAAATAAGAGGTAGTGGAGCAATAAGATATCTTGATTTAGTGAAGCGCTTGATAGGTCGTCTAATGAAATTTTACTTGCAAAATGAATTCAAATTGACTGTCTGGGAGCTTCTATCACTAGGATAGCAAAGAGGCTGAAAAATGATAAACAAGCCATGATGAAAACAGGTGGAGATACAGAGCAGTCAGGCAGGAATTTGACAGACTGGTCAGTTCTTGGGGCAAACTAGGAAATTAACCCTATTCCTATTGATCTGAAGAGGAGAACCAGAGAGAAGGAAATACAGACAGGGGAAGAAAATATGGGTTCTACAACAGGAACAATGTACATCAGACAGAGATATAACTAGTAAAGAGAACTCTGTCCCAGGCTGCTGAAATTTAGAGGGATATACCGTCTATCTCAGTGGTTCAATGATTACCCTTTCCATCCCCACATTTGCCTTGGGGCCCAAATTCCTATTTATAATTCTGACATTAGCCACAAAGAAGAACTTTCTGACAGTGAGGTTCTTTCAACAGAAATGGGATCTTCTTCCTTGATGCTCTTAAAAACATAGAGAGAAAACATGAATCCTGTGCTACTTATACAACATAGGGAAAGGGAGGAGAAATTAGATTCAGATGCTGGATGAAAGGGATACTCTCTTAGAAGGAAGAAATTACTGAAAGTGACCATCAAGCTGACTCTAAGAATAACAGAGTTGCCCAAAAAGTCTAAGTAATTTAGGCCCCAGTCACCGCAACTTCCCAGCAGAAGACAGAGGTCAGTACCATCCTTCTGGCAAGAGACAGCAAGGACAAAATGTCAGCTCAGGACCCCTCATTTCCAGAAAGGTGAGGTCCACTAGGAAGCTGAGGGCAGGGAACTAAGGAGAACAGCAAGACAGTCAGAGGGGAGGGTGACTAATGAGGAGAAATCAGGACCAGCACACTGGGTTGAGTTAAACTGACACAGGGGGCGGGGACGTGACTGCCATTCACAATTAGTGAATGAGTGGAAAGGCAGTGAATTACTGTAATTATGAGCCTATGGATTGCAGGGAAAAAAAGGTTTCTTTCATGTAAGGTGGGGGTGGGGAATTAGGGAAAGAATGCTGCTTTTCCCCTCTTCAGCAAAGCCTGAAAATATAATGCAAAGTCCATTCCCAAGGCATCTGCTATCCAGCATAATCATGAAAATAAGCAGGTGCCCCAGGACTAAGATAAATTAAGTAGACCAAAAGGAAACCTGACAGTGAATCTTAAAGAAGTTTAATATAATTGGTTTATCCTTCCTAGTCCTTGTGTGTTTGGATGAAGTTGGCCATCCATGATTTTCCTGGGTGGTTGTTACCCTCTGTGTTTGACAGTCCCCTAGAATGAGATAAAAAGTCAGACAGAGACAGAGAGACAAAGAGGGACAGAGACAAAGAGAGACCAAAACTGAGACTAGTAACAAGTACTTACTATAGAATACATTCGTGTTTTGGAGGGGGAAGTCTGACTTATCACATCTCTACTTTTCTGTTGACTTGTAATTTTCCATTAGAGAACATGCTCTTTTAGGGCAAGAATAGTTCCAATATTGCTTTGTCTTTGCTCAGTGGACAGGTAATTAATAACTGCTTATTGGATTGGATTTATATCAAATCAGATAAAATGCAAAGCACTTTAGAAACCATAAAGTGCTATATAAATACTAGCTGCTGTTATGATTAATATTATTATTATTATTATAATGACAGTTGATCTGTCACGTTAAGAGTTCACTGATCTCAGGTTTTTAATCCCTATTAAGGGATGCAGGCTGAGACTGGAGGATCTCTTGAGCGGAGAGTTCTGAACTGCAATAGGGACTGAAGCTAATCAGGTTCTGTATGAACTAAGTGGACACCACCAGTTAGTGGGAGGTTTAGGAGAGAAGGGCCAGTCTAGATGGAAATCAGTTTTATGAATTACCAAAAAAAAATCCAAATAACATCAAGAATTCACTGGGACTGTGGTAAAAATAAGAGATCTCTAGAATATTTAGGAAAGAAAAAAAAATGACTGGATTTCAAGGAAATAACAGATGTTTGAAAGGGCTCTCGTGTGGAAGAGGGATTAGGCATGTTCTGTGTGCCTCTAGAGAGAACAGAGCAGATTTTTGCCTCAATAAAAGGAAGGACTTGCTAATATAATGTCAAGTAATGGAATGGACTGTCTCCCAAGATGGTAAATTCATTATTCCTGGAAGTGTTCAGCCAGAAGCTCTGTGAACACCTGTCAGGCATACTGCAGAACTGACTTATGCATTAAGCAGGTAGTTGGACTAGATTACTTTTAGCTCTGAGAGTTTCTGATTTTAAACTCTAAAGAGGGTCCAGGTGCTAGACAAAGGTCAGCTAGAGACAGAGAAGTTAGATGAAAGACAGATCAGAGAGCCTGAGAAACTAGGACAAAGTTCTAGATGCGGAAAACCCATTATCACTGCTTCCTTGGGAGCCATGAAGAGTTAAGTATTAAAGGTCTCTGGGAGATCCTCAGGGCTCAGAAAATGGTGGCAATCAAGTGACTGCAGGGTCTTGTTTCCCTCTGGGGAAAAACACTGCCCTGCTAGTCCAGATCCAACCCTAAATCTGCGATCCTATGATCTTCCCATAACAGAAAGGCAACCAGAACAGAAAATACACAGTTGTTATCTTGGGATTAATGGACACCTCCTAGTTACTCTTTTATGTGAACTGTCTTACATGCTCAGAATTCTGAGGTGCTATTCCTAACCACAACATCCTTTTGATTAAAGAAAGCATGGTGGAATGGAAACAATTCACAACTGGGAGGATGAAGGTTTTGGTGTTAAAGCCCAGTTCTGCCACTAATAACCTGTGTGACCTCAAGCAAATTGATTTACCTTTCTCGGATTCATCAGAGGCTCATTAAGATCACTAAAAGCCAGAATCGGATTTTATTGAGAACATGAAGTGCCAGGCTAATCTCATTTTAATTTTTACAGTTTGTAAGACTGTAAACACTAAATGCTAAAGATATAGTTTACCTGGATTTTAGGAAGTTATCTGGAAAAGTCAAATATTATTCTCCAAGAAAAAGAGATTTTGGCTGCATGATGCTAAATAGATTCAGAATTTGTTGACAGATATAGATTCCCCCAACTCCCCCCAAATGTCATACATATGGCACATGTATGTATACGTACATATAAAATCATGTATATATATACATATATATTAACAATTATAATTATAAACAATTATAAAATCTATGGATGACCCAAAACTGCAAGGAATATTTAATAGCTTAGGTGACAGAATCAATATATTAAAATCAAAAAATATCTCAACAATCTGAAACAATGGATTCAACCTCGTAAGATGGTATTCAATGGACATAAATGTAAGTCTTATATTTGGGTTCAAAAAATTAATGGCACAAGTTCATAACTGGAGAGATACCAAGTATGGTTTGAATTAGCTGAGCTCTGAGGTCTCTTCCAGTTCTGAGGTTTTATGAGTCTGGAAGAAGGCTAAATAAAGTTGGGTTCTGCATCTATTCTCAATCTCTGTAATTGCTCCATTGGTTCTCTTGACCATCAATCCTACTGTTGTCTAAGTCCAAAGCTTTTTTCCCACTATCTGAAAAGTGCCAACTAAGAATGATACAGAAACAGGAGGGTGGTTAAAAAAAAAAAAAAAGCAGGTTCAGGTAAAAGAGCAAGGTCACACCAGCTGTTAAGAACCTAACCTCCCTCAGGCCCTACAGTGAGTGGCCCCAAGGAAGGGTCACAAAAATATAAGCATCTGGTTTTAGGGAGAAAAGGAAACAAGTCTGCATGGAGCAGAAAGTTTTCTTAGCAGTAGAAATGCAAATCAGACTTTAGGAACAAACAAAAGCCAGACTTCCGCTGCTGTACTGGGACCATGGAAGGTTTTTCTACTTTCCTTGGCCATAGATGCTTCAGCACAGCCTCTGGTTGACCCACTCCTAATAATGAGCTCTCTGTGCTAAGTAAGGCCTCCATATCTAGTGAATAACGAGGAACTGCCTGCTGATTCCCTGAATTATGGCCCAGTGGGGCCCATGGCTAACAGCTCTTCCCCATCTCCAAGCGCTCCTTCCACATGCTGGGTCTGATGCTATAGTGGGAATGCGCTGCATGGCAACATCCATACTTTCAGCCAGAAATACACGGCCCACGTACTGTCTGAACAACTGGCCGATAAGAATCAGGATCAGTCAGGTGGGGGCTGAGAGGCTGTTATTGTCCACCTGAAGAACTGCTCCTCCATCCTTCCCACCTGAAGAACTGCTCCTCCATCCTTCCATCGAATAGCTTTTGAATACTGCGACTCCTGCTTAGGCTATGGGGGAAAACTTGGGAAGCCCCTCCTTCCCACTGGTCACCACTACCTGTGACCTTCTTTTGACCACTTGGAAGATAGGAGAGTCGAAGCACCAAAACTGCTTCTGTTTGGGCCATTTCAATGCAGAGACAAGAACATCAATCAAGGCACTTGCCTAACCTCCCCTTGGTTTATTCCATTCAACTATCTGCAGATTTCTTGAAGGGATAGAATGGGTAAACTGGAGAGAATAAGAAGCAATATGGAGGTGGGAAGTAGAATTTGGCTGTTGCATTTGGAGTCAGGAACCTGGGTTTAAATCATATTTTGGTATTTTATAGCTATGTGACTGACCCTGAGCTGACCTCTTGATCTCTTGTTGCCTCAGTTTCCTCATGTGTAAAATGAAGCATTTAGAGTCTATGGCCAGTACAATCTCTTTTAACTTTAAATTTGTGATTTTATATCTTTTCTCCTAATCCTCTTAATTCTTTCAACACAGAGACACAGAGAGAGAGACACAGAGAAAGACAGTCAGACAGAGATAGAGAGACAGAGAAACAGATGGGGGAAGGGAGGGAGAGAGAGGGAAAGAGGGAGAGAGGAGGAAGAAAGAGAGACAACAGACAGACACAGGGACAGAGAGAGATGGAGAGAGACAGAGACTGAGAAGACCCAGACTCTAATTCTGCCATTGACATTTATCAACAGAAAGACCAGAGGCAAGTCATTTAACCCCTCAAAATTTAGTTTGCTCGTCTATAATAGCCAGATAACACTTCATCCTTTTCAGGATTATAATGAAGTTGTAATAAGACGTGCTTCACAAACCTCAAACCACTATATAAATGTCAAATGTGTCACCCACATGCACATGAGTGCACACACACAAATACATACACATAAGAAGCACCATCTGAGACCTCATTGCTGCTCTGCATCCAAGATAAGGTAGTAAATTTTAGCAAGTGAGACACCAGCTGGATACTGGAAAGAACTCCTTGACTGTGAGCAGCAAAATATCATGACATATCATGCAGGACAGCTTTACAGTGACTGTCCCTCTCTATCTAGGCCACTCAGGGTCCAAAAGATCATTCAGTTTACAAAGAGTCTTGCCAATGTAATGTTTTCCCCCTCTATTCATTTAAATAACATTTCTGTAAGGACTTGCATACATAGCAGAGCTCCAGATGCTCTGGGAAATGGTAGTAAAAACTCATGGAAACCCCCTGATTGAAAGCTGCAGGTCACTTTGTCTGTATGTTTGATTGGGGTCCTCTCTTTGCTCCTTCCTGGCTACAGGGCATTTCACACCTTTTTACTGATTTACCACAGCTGAAAAATATCTGGGAACAACCAGATTTTACTTTGTTCCTCTTTGTGCATGCTGTTCCAGTCAGACTGGACAACGAGCTGTTTGCTGATCCTCTCCTGCTATTTTCACACCTCAGAACATTTGCGTAGGTCACCAACTGTGCCTGGAACCCACTACTCCTCTCCTCCTATTAAAATTCTTCTTTTCCTTCAAGAATTAGTTCTGGGATCACTTCTCCATGAAAGATTCCCTATTTCCCCAGCTGAAAGTACTCTCCCTAACATACTCCTAAAGGACTACCTATATCTCCCCTTTGATCTTCTCACACTTTACTTTGTAATAAATTTAACTAATAAATCAAAACAAATTATGTTGTTTTTCACCTCTGTCTCCTCAGCACCCAGCATAGTATTTTATATGCAATGGGCACTTAGTAAATTTCATAGCTATTAACTTTGATTTGTTCCCACCATTTTTATTGATATTGTTTTGTTTTAACATCACCTTTATTTTCAAATACAACCCTACTCCAACCCTTACAATTAAGCCAATTTTGCAACAAAGAATAAAAAACAGTCTAGCAAAACCAACTAATATATCAAAAGAATCTGACAGCATATCGAGTACTTCATTTCCATAGTCCCCCACCTCTGCAAAGAAGGAAAGGAGATACATTTTCTCAACTCTTTTCCAGAGTTACCTTAGTTATTATAATTATACAGCCTTTGATTTCAATTTATTCTTGTCCTTTCTGCTTAGGTTGTTGTAATCATTGCATCATGTATTATTTTTCGGGTTCTACTTTTTTAACTCTATCCATTCATATAAGTCTTCCAGTCCTTCCCTGAACCATATTTATTGTTTCTTACAGTACAATGATACTCTATTAAACTGATGGGCCACATTTTGTTTAGTCTTTCTCTAATTGATGGGAATCCACTTGGCTTCTAGTTCTTTGCTGCTACTGAAGTTGACCTGTTGATGTAGGTGATTTAGGAGGATGGAGGGCTATGGACTTGATTGCTATTCTGGGGGTCTTTCCCAAGCATACCTACTGCTCTCCTGTCTTTCCCACCTCTCCTCCAAGTCAACTTTTGAGTCTTTGTAAATTAAATTTTGGACCATGTAAAATCAAATAAATTACATTTCTATTTAGGCAAAAGGAGGGTCATCACAGGGATACAGAAGAAAAGTCACACAGACCCAGGTCTTTGAAAATCTTAAAATGTAGTTGAGAGAATTAAGGTTCACACATCCATTAAAGTCATAGAACTGTTTCAAAGCAACATATAAACATATGAATAGTATTGGAGTATTAATTGTCAGCAAGAACTGAAAAAGAATGGAGGGGGTGGAGCAAAAGATAATAATAGACAGCACTTATGTCATGCCTTAAGATTTGCAAAATACTTTATAAAAATTATCACTTGATCCCCATAATAACCCTGGCAGGTGGATGTTATTATTATTCTCATACTCATTTTACAGATGAGGAAATTGAGGCAAACAGTTTCCTCAAACTGTTTTTTTGAGGCCAAATTGGAACTCAGACCTTCCCAAATACAGGTCCAATTGCTCTATCCACTGAACAAACATGCATGTAGTAGACTTTTGGAAGGCTTCACAAAGAAAGTGGTCAGCTAGATTTTTCTAGGAAATGTGGGATTTGCAAAATGAGTTTTAAAAATTAACAGAGTGAGAGCATATTCAGTACACCGATCCACCCTAACTACTAAAGTCAGCACTTTTATAAAAGGTCTTTTGCCTTCAAATGGTCAGAGGAACTCATCTGGAGGATGTAGAGAATTTTTTCAGTCCAACTAGATATTAACTACTTTTAGTCACTTTTCTGACTAAATCTTAAATTGTATGAGCCATCTACCTGACAAAACTCCACCTCCTATCCATCATCTGTCTCACCAGTGCTTCAGGACATGTAGATATGGGTGAAAGTGTAGAATGCATCTGACCCTGTTACTCAAACTTCTCTCATCCTCTTTTTACATTCCTATTTCCCTAGACAGTTAAGCATATGTGAACAAGCTCAGACTCCCTGTAGGAAGAGAGAGAGAAAGAAAGAGGAAGAGAGGGAAGGAGGAAGGGAGAAAAAGAAGGAGGAAAAGAAAGGAAGAGAGGAAGGGAAAGAGAGAAAGAGGCAAAGAGAGAGGAAGAAAGGGAGGGAGAGAAAGAAGTCAATTCTAGTACAAATTTATTTGGGGGTCTGAATGTTCACAATTTCTATTACTTGATTTATGAGTAGCTCTTCCTAGAGATAGGGAATGTACAAGATAGGCTGTAGCAGCCCTCTCTAACTCAAAACTTTGGTGCTTTTTCCTGCACTCTGGCATTTTCCCTAATGCCATATACACTCTCAAGAACTGACTTCTTCCTGCTCATCAATTGTCAGAGCAGCAAGCAGAGACTGAGATCTCCTTAGCAAGCCAGGGCACTGAGGGCAGAGACCGTGTCCTCTGCCTGTTCCCTACAGCATTTCCTGATGTGTTCGGTCAGTGTACAATCCATCCATCAGTCTCAGTCCATGCCCATTCCACCTCTCCACAGAGAAGCGGATGGTTATTCCAGAGTCTCCTCAACAACTGGGCAGATGCCATTGGCTCACCACAACAACAGCTTCTCAGAGAAGAGACTTGAGGAAAGCACCAATTTTCTCCCACTCTCACTGGCCCCTGATTATGGAGCCAGTCCCTTCCTGAGTCTCCTTAAGCAGAAAAGACAAAGAGGAATTCCCTGCCTCCTGTGCCATTTTCCTTTCTCCAAAGGGTGAAGAGGAAACAATATGTTACAATGGAAAGACCCCTGGCTCTAGAATAAGATGACCTGGCTTCAAATTTTACCTCTAATACTTACAGCTTCATAACTTTGAGGCAAATCACTAGACTTTCCTGGGCTTCATTTCCTCATCAGTAAACTGAGGAGATAGGACCAGAATGTTGCTGAGACCCCTTCCAAATCCAGCTCTAAGAGCCCTCCTTAGGAACTCCCCAGGAGGACACCAAGCTGTTTGTGACTTTGAACAAATCATTTCTTCTTACAATTCCTCAGTTTCCCCAAAATGACAGAATTGGGATAAGCAATCTTTAAGGACCCTTACAGCTGTAATGGTCTATAACCAGCCCCTCTTCCAAGAGACACTGTACAACAATGGTCAGAACTCCTGAACATCCTATTTGTTAACTCGGTCTCTTGGGAATATTCCCATTCTATTTTGTGGCATTCTTAATATCTAAGTTGTAAGGAACTCTTTCTGAATGAGAGCTCCCCATTTGTTCAGAGATTTCCCTTGTTTTTACCTGTTGCTGCCACCGGCTCCCTTATAGCTGTTCGGTTTTCCTGCCAGCCATCTCTTCCCACGTTTAAGGTGTGATCTAAGCCTTTTACTATTCAGAGACTCTCCTTGATGCTCATCCACAGATCTGCCACAGGGAGTAGAAAGGTTCTCAGCCCCTCATGTGCAGCACTCAGAGTGGAGTGTTGGTGACTGGCTCCATTCTGTGCCCATGAGTCTCCCTAGATCGTTCTCCTTTAAAAACAAAAAGAAAAAAACACAACCACCTGTAATCTTATATTTCTCAGTCTGTACCCTGGTCCTTATTCTTTATTTAAATCCTCTCTTTCTGGATATTTCTGTTTGTGACCTTTTGGATCTACCTCCTCTATCACGTGGAAACATGTTCCTTCTAATCTGGAAAAAGCCAAGCAATACAATGGAGTTCCAAGTTTGATCCAGCACAGAGAAGCTAGAATACATTAAGATGAAGCCGGCTCACTGGTAAAACCATGGGCTGAACAGAGCCAGACACCAAGTCCACCCCAACGCAGAACATGAACACCCCGGGCTGACATTCGCAAAGGGAATACGTGCGTTGGAGTACAAGTATACTTATTAGTGGAAGAGACATCCTATTGGCGCAACAAATTGTGTGAAATTGAATCATTTTCCCAATGACTTCCACTGTAATCTCAGAGATGTGTTCCCAAAGAAAAGCAGAAGAAAAAAAAAATGTTTGGCCCCAAGCAAAAAAAGCGGCTGCTGTGTAGAGATGGGAATTCACTGCAGTGATGGCAAATAACCCATCTCACATCCCTCTGCTTAGGTCTAGGTTCTCTAATATCTGATAAGCAGTGAGTTGCCAGTCTCCCTAGATATAGAGACAGTTAGTCTGAGGTCCCTGAACTCATGAATTCATGGAGAGATTCCTGGAGATCCAGGAACTTGTATGGGAAAAATTATTCATCTTTATTTTCACTAATCTGAAACTGAAATTTAGCCTTTCTGTCAATTATTTTTAAAACATTGCCCTAAAAAGGATCCATAAGCTTCACCAGTTTGGCAAAAAGGATCCATGACCCCCAAGAGGTTAAGAATCCCTGGCCTAGGGGGAAATCCATATTCTGTCACACATGAAGAAAAACATCATCAGAAGCTCTGGATGGCATCCCACCATCCCTGACTACAGATTCTCATAAACTGAGGCTTCTTGCCCTGCTCAGTGTAGCAGAAGCTCATACTCTTTCATTCCTGAGTTCAGACATTCATATTTGTCATTGTGACAGCTCATCTTTCTATAGACCTTCATGGCTTACAAACACTTTCCTCATACTAGCTCTCAGAGGTTGGTAGGTAGACAATGTAAATTCTTTTATTCCCAGTTTACTGAGGAGGAAAAATGATTTGCCCAGGGCTTCAGATTTGAAAGACCAATGCCTTTCCACTGCAACAGAATTTAGGAAAGATAAGGACCTCCAAGGTCATCTAGTTTCTTCTCTTCACCCATTTGACTGATGAATAAACTGAGGCCTAGAAAGATGAATTAAATGTTCAAGGCCACTCAACAAGGGAGGTGGTCCTTAAGTTTAATAATTGTTCTCTGCTGCTGATCACTCCTGATCTCCTTAAATGATGAGATCCTTGTTTGCCTCATTCTCTCTGCTCCAGTACTTTTCTCCTTCTTCCTAAGATTGACCTGAAACCTAGTCTTCCATTACAAATTGTTTTCTACTCCTGCTAGTCAGACCTTTAGTTTAACATCTGCACATCTGCACTGTGGTATTTCTGCCCAGAAATAAGGACCCTAACTAGCTGCATCTCCTGTTTCTGCCTGACCTTAGCTAGAAGGGAAAGCTCTATTCAGCGAGCTGGCTTGCTTCCCCATGAGATTTGCACGTCACTTGGTAAGGTTGATGGGGTTTGTTGTGGGACATCTCAAATCAGCAACACTTTCACACACATCCTTATTATCTCGGCAACAGTGTCAAGAGAGAAAAACATTATCCTCAGAGTCAAGAGGCCTGGGAATCAAATCCTGGCCAATCATGGCACGTCTCTGAGTCTCTGCTGCCACATCTGTAAAATGGGGGTGAGGGGAGACAGAAAGAAAGATATGTAGATAGTGTGGTAAAGTGGAAAGGGCATTGGATTTGAAATCAAAGAACTCAAGTTTCCAATGTTGCTGTTAACTGTGTGATCTTTTTAAGATTCTGGACCTTGGAATAGTTGATCCAAACTCCTACCAGATTCACAATTATGAGCTATCTGCCTCATAGTTAGAGGGAGGATCAAATGAAATAAAACATGTAAAGCATTTTGAGACCAGAAAGTTCCTTAACATGAGCAATTACTATAATGTGGACTAATCTAACAGGATACTAACTAGCTGGGTGACTCGAAGCAAGTCATTTAATCTCTATTTGCCTCAGTTTCTTCAACTACAAAATGGGAAAGATAATAGCACTCACTTTTCAGGGTTTTTGTGAGGATCAAATGAGATAATATTTATAAAAGACTTAGCACAATTCCTAGAACATAATGTGCTCTATATTAATGTTTAATCCTTTCCCCCTAGTCAACCAATTGATTATTCTACACAGAAAAGAATTTTAGGCTCTAATTCATGAATTTGATAAATATTCTTCTTCAGTTCAACAAATAGTTATTATATATGGATTATGTGAAATGCACTGGGCTATAGCTGGATGGAGGTAGGGGGGAGCCCTCAAGGAGCTTTCCATCTGCTTGACGAGGAAGAGGGGAAAGGGAGATGCAACATGTATACAGACAATTAAAGTCACTGTAAAAAAAGAAATGATATATATTGGATTACTTGCCATCTAGGGGAGGGAGTTGGGGGAAGGGGGAAGAAATTTGGAACACAAAGTTTTGCAAGGGTCAGTGATGAAAAATTCACCATGCATATGTTTTGAAAATAAAAAGTTTGAATTTAAAAAAAGAAATGATGTATTTATATTACTTAGTAACATAAATCATATTTATTTGAGAATGGATTTGAATGTAAGTCTTTTTGACTCGAGGTCCAATGTTTTACTCACTGAAAGAATGAAGCATCCCTAGAGTTATATTTTGAATAAAGCCATTGATTCCATAAGGTAGCAGTGAGGGGTAAGGAAAGAATGAATTCCAAGGGATGGAGGAATTACCTTTGAAAGTACAGAAACAATGGATGAAATATCAAAGAAGGATAAAACAAACAAGCCAGTTTGCCCATAAGGGTGAGTACATGAAGGAGAATGAAAGGATGCCAAACTGAAATTTTAGATAGGAGACAGATAGAGAGAACTTTTAAATAACAAAATGAGGATTCTGCATGCTTTCTTAGAGTCTAGATATGATAAGGGAAAGATCTACAAAATTATTATTGTATGGGAGACAATCAGGGTCAAATATTTTAAAGGTTGGAGAGACTCGGGCATTTGCACAGATGATAGGGAAGAAGTTTTTATGATCAGGAGCCCCCATTCCTTTTAATTACTCATTCAGCAAATATTTAGTAAGCCCCTACTATGTGCCAAGAACTATGCTAGGCACCGGGAAGACAATCAGTGAACCAAAAAAAAAATTATTAATTTCTTCCTATGTGCCAGGCATTGTGCAGTGAATACAAAAAAGGCAAGAATAATAATCTCCCCTCCTGGAGCTTTCATTCTAATGGGAAAGACAATACAAATAGCTTTTTATATGCAAGATGCACACACACACACACACACACACACACACACACACACACACACACACAGCTGATGGGAGCAAGGGGAAGGCACTAGCATCTGGAAGGACTGAGGAAGGTCCCCTGCAGAAAATGGAAACTGCAATGAGAGAAAAGCATCCCAGATATGGAGGACAGTGAGTAAAAGAACACATAAAGGGATGACAGAATGTTCTAAGCAAGAAATAGCAGTCAAGGCAACATAGCCGGAATGCAGAGTTTGTGGAGAGAGAAAAGAGGGCAAGAAATTGACAAGGTAGGGAGAGAATGTTATAAAAAGCTTCAGATTCCACATAAAGGAGTTTATATTTGATCCTAAAAGTAAGAGGAAACTGTTGGAAGTTCAATTAGGGAGATAATGAGGATAATGAAGTGAGGAGAGACTTAAGTTAGAGAGACCTGTTAGAAACTATTACAATAGTCTAGGTGAGAGAGAATGACGGATGGAACTAGGATAGCAGCTGAGAGGAGAGTAAGAGACATATATAAGAGATGTTGGGATGGAAAAAAATGTAACAAAAACAACTACTAGCATTTACATAGCTGTGTAAATTTACTGTGTGCTAAGTGCTTTCCAAATGTCATCTCATTTGATCCTCATAATAACTTTAGGAGATTGGAGTATTAATTATCCTCATTTTACAGTTAAGAAAAGACTAGTTCTGGGTCATATAGCTAATAACACATATCTGAGGTCAGATTAGAACTCAAAGTTTTATTGACTCCAAGTGTCCCATCCACTGTGACACTCAGAAAGTTTGGGCAATGGACTGGAAATGTGGAATGAATGGGAGTGAGGAATCAAGATCATTCCCAGGATTGTGGGCCTGGGTGACTAAGAAGATGATAGTGCTTAGAGTAAAGTTCAGAGGAGGGGAAAAATTGAGGAAACAAAAGCAGTCTCTGCTCTCCAGGACCTTACATCTTCTGGAAACCTCCTTTATTTCCAGCCTTTTGGTTTACTACCTATGCTACCTGAAGAAAATCACTACTCAGAGTGCCTCAGTTTCCCCATCTGTAAAATAAAAATGTTAGATGAGATGATATCTAAGAGTTCTTCTTTTTGTAAGCCCTATGGTCCTGTGATTTACTACTTTACCCCAAATTATTGCTCTAGGTTTCCTCCCCTTAAAAACTCACTTTCTAAGTAAGAAATAACCTGCTTGTGGAGGGCCCCTGACATCCTATGATGCAGCCCCACTTACAACCACAGATTTGCTTGCTTGGCAGCCAGCTTGTTGATTCCCTTCCACTCTGCCACATTTATCCCACTAATGAGAGCTTTCTCACTGCTCTAACAAGGTTCCTCCCACAGAGCAAGGTTCAGTAACAGAATCTTTTTGAAAAAAAATCCAATACATTAAGCCTAGATTCTAGCACATGAGTAGGCCCAGGGGGGATACCTGCATTTACCAAATAGCAGGCAGTGGCTTTATTTTAATTAAAAAAAATAATAATGATGAGCTAATGTAATCTTTGGCGCCTCCCTGGGAAGACAGATTTTTCTGATTTTCCACATAAGGAGTTCCTTGAAGGAAAAGCCAAGTGAATGTCTGAGTGTAACAAGGCAAGAGATAGATATTAATGGCTAACAAGGAGCCAGAAGTCTTCTCTGATTACCCTCACCAGCTCAGATCACTTCTGGATTCTCAGTACTCACATACTCAGTTTGCCCTGAATTCAATTTGCAATTCTTGATATGTCATCTTTTTGGTGAAGTCTTTTTCATATATGAGTTTCTTGTATTCTTAACTAGATTCCAGTCTTTCCCAAGGGTGGGAAGCAGACTTTTATTCCTCCATATACCCCCCTCCCCTTTCTACCTCCCTGACAGAATTCAGCATACAACTAGAGCAAAAGTCATGAAGACTTGGAGTATTTCCACATTTTAACTAAACCACATTGTGGCAGTTCTCAGTCCCTAGAGGCTGATGAAAAAGAGAAGAGGTATTATAAAGCTATACAGGAATCCTACTTTAGTGTCCAAGACAAAACCAAATTATTCCCATCCAGCAATTCAGTGGAAAGAGAAACCAATTTGGAGTCAGAGGTAGTTGTTCTTATTTAGTCATTTCAATCATGTGTGACTCTTCACGCCCCAATTTGGTGTTTTCTTTCAAAGATACTGGAGTAGTTTGTCATGTCCTTCCCCAGCTCATTCTATACATGAGGAAATTGAAACAACAGAGTTGTGACTTGCCCAGGATCACATAGCCAGTAAGTATCTGAGGATAGATTTTAAATGAAGTCTTGTCTCCAGGGTAGCCCTCTATCCACTGCACCATCTAGATATCTTTGGAGTCAGAGTACCTGGATTCAAATCCCAGATCTGTCATTTACCATCTGTGTGATCTTTGACAAGATACCTAACCTCTTAGACCCCAGTTTCTTCATCTGTAAAATAAGTAGTTTAGATTCAATAGCTTCTAAGGCCCCTTTCAACTCTAAATTGATGATCTCAAGACTCTCCCTTCTGTGTACTCATATTTCATGCCCACAGATTATATTGTAAAACTCTTAGCATGGCAGCCTCTATAAGTCAAAAAGAACTCTAGGCTAACATCATATAACAGGTTGGAAAAGTGAACTAGATAAAACAGAATATATTAGTTCCCAAGTCAACACTAGAATCAAGTTTTCTGGATTCCCTACAACATCAAACTAATACTTTTTATTAAAAGTAAATTTTTAATTGATGACAAATGGGATCATGAAGAGTGAGATTCAACTGAAAAATAATTGAACAAGAATTATATTATTTTATAAAGTAACTACAGAAATTAGATTTTTATTTCAACAATGAGAAAAATAACAAGCTTTGAATATGGCTCCATGAGCCCCAGGTACTATATCTGCACTTCCTTCTATTTATGGCAATAGTCTTTCCATGAATGAATGGATGAAAAAGCATTTATGAGGAATTTACTTATCATGTGCCAAACATTCTAGAAATACAAATACAAATACAAAAACAAAGACCGTGCCTATTCTCAAGGATCTTACATTCTAATAGAGAGAAATAATAATATATATGATGGAATTCTGGCCAAGGAAGAACAATGTTATCTGGAATGTTACAGGAATGATGAGTGTAGCTAAAGGGAAATGTTCTGAAAAACAAGCAAACAAGGTTAAAAAAAAAAAAAAAAAAGAACGAAACAAAAACATCTGAATTCTATGTAATTATAATGACCAAGAAACTTAGCTCAAGAGAAAATATAGAAAATTCACCTCCCTTCTTTCTTTACAGACAAGATGAATTGTGGGCATAGAATGAGTATGAAATTTCCTATCAGACTCATTTGATAGGTGATTTGGATTTGGTTTTGTTGACTTGCCTTTTCTCCCTTTTTTATTCTTTATTACAATGTATTATATGGGAGGCATGAGGGATATAGCTGGAAATGAAGGAGATGTAAAAACAAACAATACCAATAATTTTTAAAAGAACAAATTATGGTACATGAATGTAATGGAATATTACTATGCTATAGGAAATGATGAATAAGATGATCATGAATTGATATCAAATGAAGTTAGTAGAGCCAAGAAAACACAAGGATTACAATAATGTAAACAGAAGAAATAATCATAAACAATGGAAATTTAAGATTGCAAAAATTTCAAAAATAGAACAAACAAAAATAGAACAAAAAAATAGAAAATTTTCCTCCAAGGAAAATACCTAAGAAGATACCCCCACACCAATTCTTTGAAAAGATGGGAGTCCCATAAGTATCATGTCCTGTATATATTTTCAGATTTTTTATGTATCAATCAGCTTGTTGATTTTTCTTTTTTTCTGTTTTTTTCTTTAAAAATATGATTTATTATATAGGATGACTCTCTAAGAGGAGGAGAGAAGAATACTGAGTAGAATTTTGATGTAAAAAACAAAACAATAATTTTTTTAAATAAAAGAATATTCATGAAGAAATTTATAAGGTAATTAGAAAATCCATCATTCATCTTTAAATAGTATTCATATAAAAAGAAGCTATTAGTTGTAAATCCAGTGAGACAGATCCAAATTGGAATGTGAGTTTTTAAAATATGAACCATATAAACTGCATATCAGTCCAGCCAATCAATTTAATTCCTTTAATATTGGATGGATTAATCTATCCAAATATGGCATTGGCAAATGCTTCTGCCATTGTTCCTTTAAGTACATTTCTGTCTCCCATAAATTATGAACTTCAAAGTGATATAAGATGGGAAAGGATGGATCTGTCTCTTTCTGTCATAAATACACATACACACACATAGTCACTCATATACTACTACCAGATAATGTAATACATTTCAATGAATGTCTATTGGCTTACAAAAGAATCATGAGACAAGGTTCCTGTCCTCAGGAAGGTTACAGTCTCAGTGGAGAGGAAAAATATTTGATGAAATCATTAGTTAGTACTACAAGCTAGTTTATGCTTTTGAAATACAAAAGATAGTGATGAAATCATTAGTTAATACTACAAGCTAGTTTATGCTTTTAAAATACAGAAGATAGTGATGAAAAATACAGAAGGAGAGAATTCCTAGCATGGTCAATGAAACCATCTCCAGAAAAAGAACTGGAAGTGCTTAAATGGAGATTGAAGATACTTTTTACTTTCTTTATTTGGGGGAGAGAATTTTTTGTGTGTTTTCCTTCACAGCATGACTTACATGGAAATGTGTTTTTCAAGACCAGACTTATATAATCTATGTCAAATTGCTTGCTTTCTCAATGAGGGAAGAAGGGATGGATGGAGAAAGGGAGGGAGAGAATTTAGAATTCAAAAAAAAATTTATAAGGTTAAAATTGTTTTTACGTGTAATTGGGAGGGGGGAATAAAATATTAAGAAAAGAAAATGCCCAGTGTATGAAGATACAATAAAGAAGTAAGTATCATTGGGTGGCTGTGTATTTGGAAGGGAGTAAGGTGGGGAAAGACCCCAAAAATAGGAAAGGGAAAGATTATAAAGAATTTTAAAACCCAAACTGAGTATTTTATATTTGATTCTGAAGGCATTAGGGAGCCACTGGAGTTTGCTGAATGGGAGAAGGGGGATTGTGGATATTGTCAAGGCCCGCAAAGCAAAAAATGCATTCAGAAGAGAAAAGCAGAAACAAAGTTTGTAAGTTAGAGAAGAGCATGGAGACCAGGCTAGATGGATTACTGTAGGAAACAGCAAAGCTAGATTGTTAAGACTAGGGATAAATTCCAGAGGATCTTGAACTGACAAATTATATAATTTAGATTTTAACTAATATGTAATGAGAATCTATTTTAGCACTTCTCCCTAAGGCACTAGATTCTTCATATTCCTCTACTCACAAGGTCCATTCATCACTACCTTTTGTTTCTTGAGATCATTTGTAACAAGCCAATAACCTTTAAACTTTTAACATAGAATCTTATAAAAAAAAAAAAAAGGTTTTACTCTAAGTAGATTATCACAAGAACTTCCCTTTGATTTATAGTTAACCACATTTAACACCTATGAAGAATTGTATAGTCAGATTATATTCCTCTTTCAAGGTTTTCTGATTTAGTTTGAAGAATTTGGTCCACTTTTCCTTTATTATGGACCCTACTTGCTTACCCAGAATAAAAAGACTTCCTGGTCCATGTGTCCTGCAACCCACCTGGGTCATTCCTATAAAAGGATGTACATTTGTAATATATCGATTTTCTTATATAGTTACCATTTATAATCATGTTGATGCTGCCCAACAGGACACCAGAAGACATTCAAGTAGAATCTGAGCGCACTCAGCAGAGACTCCCTAGACTGGTCACCTGTTCTTGCCACTCTGCAGAATGCCTTACCATTCTTTCCAACCTTTGTTCCAAATCAACAGGATCATCTTCCCCAAATGGATAAGTAACAGCTGGCTGGATGGCCTAGGCTGGACATCTGGATCCTTCCTAACTAATGCCAAGCTTTGTCTGATGAGCTGATTATACTCCAAGAACATGATAGAGTCAGTGCTTCCATCTGACAGTTTTCTATCTGTCTCTTCCCTACTCTTCCTTCCTTCTCTTTTCTTCCTCAGTGTTGGAGATGTAGCAGTCAGAGGGTGAAAGGGTGTGTTTCTATTTAATTATTATTTTAAATTAATTTAAATTAATTATTAATTGTTTAAATCAAATTTTATTTTTTCAATTAACAAAAATCAATTTCCTCTCCCACTCCACACCAATCATTGAAAACAAATAAACCCTTGTAATAAATAAACATGGTCAAGCAAAACCAATTCCCACATTGGCCATGGTCATAAAAATGTTTTTCATTCTTATGCTATATTTACCTCCTTTCTATCAGGAGGTAGGTGGCAGGCTTCATTGATAGTCGCTGCCTTGATCAAAGTTATTTGTTTTTAGTGTTGTTACAACATACATTGTGCTCACAATTCTGGTCATTTTATTCCTCATCCATTCATCAGTGTTTCTGTTTTTTCAATACCCCATCCTCAGTATGATACTTTCCTTCCCCAATGTTAAAGATATGCCAACTGGAACTGGGGTGGAGTAAAATAGGAAGGGGAAATAGCCTATACTTAGTATTAGTGAAAATTAATCTACGCAAAGATATCCTGGGACCCCTTGACTCTAATCTCTGGGGAGTCTGAAAACAGACATTAAGATATTTCCAATTCTGCCACTATAAGGAGGATAGACAACAGGGACCTGGACCAAACCCACTGATGGCAGATGGTCTTCCCTGGGGCCTATCTTTATGCTGGGTTTCTCAATATTTAAGGCTTAGGTAGAAACAACTTTCAACATTTATCCAGAAATTCTCAGCTTCCTCCTGCCAGTATTATAGTTCTGTTTCTGCTTTCCCTATGTCATGGGGACCTAGATAGAATGAGAGCTTGAAGATGGTGCTACTGTCCCAATGTCAAGGGAGGAACAATGTCCTCACATCAAAACTATCTTAAGATTCAAGCAAAATGCAGCCACCATCTAGTCCAACCTTTACCTACACAGGAATCCCCAAGTGATCACCCTGCCTTTATGAAAATCTCTAGTAAAGGGGGAGGAGGAAACTTTACCACCTCCTAAGTGGGCCCATTCTGCTTAAAAACAGCATCAGTTGTTAAAAAGTGATGCCTTATATTGGACTTGATCCACTTCATTGATTCTGCCCATTGCTTTTAATTCTGCCCTCTGGGATCAAGCAAAACAAATTTAATTCTGTTCCACTAGACATCTCTTTAAATATTCAAAAGCAGTAACCTGTCTTCTCTTTTTCCACTTCCTCCAACTGATGCTCATAAGGCATTGCTTCCAGTTCCCTCTCCATTCACATCTCCCTTTTCTGGGTACCCTCCACTGCATCAATATCTTACCTAAAATGTGGCAACCAGAACTCAATACATTCTTAAGTGTTGATTGACACTACCTCCCTCAGTTTACCTCTCTTTGCCTCTGCTGCTTTGTCCGGATTCAGCTACAAAGAACAAGATATTCTTGGTGTCCCCTGACCCTACTTTTATGTGTTGCCCCTTCCTTCATTAGATTATAAGCTCTTTGAGAAAAGGAACTATTTTTTTCTTTATTAATTATATTTCTAGTTCTAAGTTAGCGTAATGCCTGGCACACAGAGGTACTTAATAAATAATTATTGGATTACATTGGATAAAAAACTATCAGCTAAAAAGTATCGCCTCCTTTATTTTTGAACCCTGCCTTCCTTAATGTAACCTAAGACTGCATCAGCCTTTGGACCTTCCATGTCAAATGCAGTCATGTTGATTTTTTCCACATAAGTAATTATGCCAACCCAATTCTGTATTTGCAAGTAGGTTTTTTTCAAATCCAAGTAAGGACATTTATACTTCTCCTTATTAATTTCTTTAAAATAAATAATTTTATTCTCATTAGATTCAGCCCACTGTTCTTGCCTACCAGAATGCTTTTAAAACACAACTCTAATTTTTATTGTTATTGTTACTGTGTTAGTTATTGTGTTGCTACTACTTGTTGTTACAGTATTAGTTATTCTATTTATGCACATAGAATTATCTAATTTCATACTGTATAAAAATTAATAAGAATGCCATCTCTGCTTACACTGTCACTGATAAAAAAAAACAAAAACAAAAAAAAAACCCCTGTTTTAGTACATAGGTTTGTGGACAGATCCTAGAGCCTTTCCTCAAAACTGACCTTGAGGCATTAACACCTATAGTAATAGCTAACATTTATATAGCTTGACATCAAGTTGGTGCAGCAGAAGGACTTGAGTTCAAATCCAGCCTCAGACACTTCCTAGCTGTGTGACCTTAAGCAAATCATTAATTCTGTCTCAGTTCCTCATCTGTAAAGTGAGCTGGAGAAAGAAATGGCAAATCACTCTAGTAGCTTTGCCAAGAAAACCCCAAACGGGGTCATGGAGAGTTGGACGCAACTGAAACAATGCAACAACAAAATGTCCCAAGTACTGAACTAAGCATTTTATAATCATTATCTCATTTGATCCTCACAACAACCCTGGGAGATAGGTGCTATTATTATCCCCAGTCTTCATCTCTCTGACTTGTATACAAGGTAATGTGACAGATTTTGTTACATGTTTAATGAAATATATTTTTCCTTTGTTTATCACATGACCCTAAATTATTTTCTATTAAATCTATCATAAATGAAGTGAGATTAGTCCAGCATGACCTGTGCTGGATTAAGCTATACTACTTTTAAGTGATCATTGTTCCTTTAAGTGACCATTGTTCAGATTGTCTTTGAACTCTCCTGTAATAATATCTTTTAAAATTGGGCCACAGATTGACAACAAAATCATTAGACCACAGGTTGAATACTTCATGCAATAAATGTTTGTTTTCTTCCGTTTTTCCCTTCACCCTTCTGAATGAATGAACAAATGAAAGCTGTTCAAAAATAAATGTGATTCCTCAGTAGATAATGAGTTTTCTGACACTGTAGGTATTCAAGTAAAGATTGGATGACTACAGCCATAATGGAGAAAGCATTCACTCTTTAGATAACTCTAAATTGATTCTTATGCTTGGAAAGGACTGCAATCATTTTAACTAGCTGGGTGATCTGGAAAAATCATGAACCTTGCCTAGACCCTGTAATTCCCTCATCATTCCTAGCTTTTGCAGTAATTGACATCACAGAACCTATAAATGGAGTTCTGACATAATAGGACTGACGAGTATCTACAAAAAAGCACAATGATTAGATGTCCCATCGCTGAAATTCTGAGACAAAACTTCAGAAAAGATTTCTCACAACTTCACAGCTTTCAATTGATATGCCTACTGTGTACAAGGCACTATGCTAAACAAAAGTGAAACAGTCCCTGCCCTCTGATAGCTTATAATTCTATCGAAGAAATGGAACAATTGTTGTCTCTCTACCCTGAAAGAGCCTAAAAATCTGGTATGTGGAGTTCTTGAGTGTTAACATTTTAAAAAGTATCAGAAACTTCACAGTAGCCTGAAGCCTCACAGGAAACTCTGCCCAGTCAGCTGATATCATAGGTATTTTACCTTGCCTGCTTCAAATATAAACTATTGAAACCATTTATGTTCAACTAGACAGGCAAATTCTGACTCACTTTGTCTTCCTGTGAGCACTTTCTTTCCCTATTCCCAAGGGCTGGAAGCAGTGAGGAAATAGCTGCCCAGGATCTGCAGAGTCAAAGATCCCACACAAACAACAGTCAGCCCTTCTTATTACATCAGCAACAGAGATGAATCAGAGCTATTCTACCTAGCCATCCTTGAATAGTGAGGAGGCCAACAAAACCAGCTAATGCAACAGACGAGCAAAATACAATCTCATAAGTAGCGTGAAAATTGATTCAAATCAGAGAGAAAGAAACAGAAAATTTGTTTGGAATGTTAAGGCCTAAGGAGATGCACTGGCTAGATGCCAGTACTGGGAAAACTGACACATTATATAGAATGGAACTTCTTCAGAAAGAAATTCAACTTAAGAAAGCACCTCTGGGATTCAGCTGGCTTGTACTGTCTCTTTGCTGCCCATCATTACTAGGGAGAATGCTTCTCTCGGGCTCTGGGTTCTGACAGCTATATGAGGAGGAGGTGAAGGACCTGGAGATGTTTCGTCTGGAGAAGAAAAGGCTTTAGATTTTACATGATAGCTGTCTTGAAATGTTTGAAGGGCTGTCATATGGAAGAGAAATTTGAATTATTCTGCTTGGCCCCAGAAGGAAGAAATAGGACCAATAGGTGGAATTTAAAACACTTCCCAATTAGAGATGTTATGAAGGGAACCATGCATGATGCCTCAGGAAATAGTGAGCTCACTACAGCAGAAGGGCTTCAAGTAGTAGGGACTAGAGGATGATTTGGGGGTAGATGTTCAAGAACATATAAATATACATATCTTCTAACTCTGAGAATGAATCTATGAAAATTTTACGTACCATTCTGATCTTATAATAAGAGAAAACTACTGATCTATGAGCCAGATATTGAATTCTACACTTGGCTTTGCAACTAATTAGCTGTACAACCAAAGAAAAGCCAGTGACCTTCTCTGAAACTCGATTTTGTTATTTGTTAAATGAGGTATCAATTCACCATAGACTCTGGATGTCAGGTTTTTTTATCAGGCTGGTATCCAAAATCATTGTAGAATTAATTCCAGTTTAAAAAAATTAAGAATCACTTCACAATAGACAAGCAAACAAATGATAAAGAATAAAGAATTTTCAAAAGAAACTATATATACTGCTATGTATATATATATACATATATATATGGGGCAAAAGAGAGAGTAGGTAACATCAATAGATATATACTATATATAAAGAGAGTAGATAATATCAATAAACATATACTGTATATAAACTATCAATAGCTACTGATGGAATTGTCAAAATCATGAATAATCAAGAAATGCACACTAAAACAAACATAAGGTACTAGTGCAGGTACCCATAAAGCTTCAAACCCATAAAACTACAAAGATGCTAAAAGATGTAAAACTCATTATTGGAAGGATTATGAAAAGACAGACACAATTATTCATTGCTAGTAGAGCTTTGAATTAGTTCTATTTGGAAAAATAATTTGGAATTATGTAAAAAAGTGATTAAATTGTTCATATCCTTCAACCCAGAGATTCTACCTCTGGGACTAAATCCCAAGAAAGATACTGACTGCAAGAAAAGGCCAACACTTCATAGCATCATTACTTATGATAAAAAATGGAAGCAAAATATGATCCCAGTTATTGAGAGAATGGCTGAGCAAATTATGGTTTATGAATGTAATTAAAATTACTGCACTATAAGGAGTAACAAATACAAAAAATTCACAGGAAATTGGGAAGACTTGTATGGAGTGACCCAGGGTAAAGAAAGCAGAACCAAGAGAATAACAAAATTAATGACTTTGAGCATGTAAATAAAGTCTACATCTAGAGACTACAAAAAATGGCCAGTTATAACAGTCAAGGTTGGTAGCATACTGTTAGAACTACTAGACATATCTTTCCTTTCTGTCAATAAACTATTGTTTACAAAGAATGTAAAGGAGTGGGGGTGGCAAATTAAGATCTTTGTTGGAAAGTGTCTTTGTTTGGGTTATAGCAAAACAAAATATAGCAATACACTTAACCAAAAAGAAACAAAAAAAGGGGCAGGGGACTAGGAGTTTTTCCTATTAAGAACTGGAAAATAAAATGAGTTGATAATGTAAATTATCTCATTTTCAGCTCTAACTTTCTAAGGTGTTATGAATTTGATTGATGCAAGTTTTTCTAGAAAGGCAATTTCATTCTGGAGATTAATTCATTCATGGGGGTATTTAGAGTTGGAAGAAACCAAGATTGGAATCCTGCTTCTAATACCATTTAGCTATGTGACCATGATCATTTAACTTTCTGGAGCCTCAATTTATTTATCTACAAAACAAGAGTAATAAACTTAGTACCTATTTCTCAGGTTCAATATAAGACCAAAATGAAAGGATGCATATAAGGCATTATATAACTCAATATATTATTTTTAAAAAATCATTTCATAAGCATTTATTAACCACTAGCTAAGTTCCAGGCACTATGCTAAGTACTATGGATACGTGAGAGAGGGAGAGAAAGAGGAAGAGAAGGAGAGAGGGAGGGAGGGAAGGAGGGAAAAGGAGAGGGGGAGGGAGAAGGAGAAGGAGAGGGAGAGGGAGAGGGAGAGGGAGAGAGAGAAGGGGAGGGAGAGCAAGAAGGAGAGGGAGAGGGAGAGGGAGAAGGGGAGGGAGAGCAAGAAGGAGAGGGAGAGGGAGAGGGAGAAGGAGATGGAGAAGGAGAGGGAGAAGGAGAGGGAGAGGAAAAGGGAGAGGGAGAGGGAGAGGGAGAAGGAGAGGGAGAGACTATGACTATGAATTAGTGATGTCACTGGGTAGCCAGTTTGAGATGTCTGAAAGGTAGTTGCAGATGTGTCCCAGCAGAGAAGTTAGGATAGAATAAGTGGATTTGAAAATCAGCATCATAAAGTTGGCAATTAAATTCATGGGAGTTGATGAGATGACAAAGTGATTAAATAATATAGAGACAAAGAGAAGAGAGTCTAGAACAGAAACCTGTAGAACACCTACAGTTAGGGAGCATGATCTAAATGAAGATTCAGCGAAGTAGACTGATAAAGGGTGATCTAGGAAAAAAAACAAAAGATTAGAGATAACTACTCAGCTGAACTATTCCAACATTTCCTTTCAAACAATATTAGAATAATACCTCAAAAGTCAAATTCTGGGATGGCCAAGTCAATAAAAGGTCAGGGCATGACAGTTTTCCAACCCAAGACAACTTAGGAGGTTGGAAGGAGAGGTCTGTGACAACAGCATGGAGGCTGGACTAAAGCAACACTAGTGATGAACTTTAGAGGTAGCTACAATAATGGCAGCAATAGCTTTAGGAACTTTCAGCCTAAGGATAATAAGAGGGTCAGGCAACTAGTCAGAAAGAGAATACAGAGAATAGATATGAGGACCCCGTTGCATTACCCATATACAGTTTTGGGTCACAATTCCAGGGCAGAGAAGATTTTAAGACTTAGATATGACATACCTCTGGAGAAAAGTGAATGAGAATAGAAAGTAGTATACTGTTTTCTCAGATGTACATAAAAACTTCACACACAAAAAAAAAACTGTGTAAGGACATAAAAGCATCACAAATATAAAAAAGTAGAAGCATTAAATGCATCCTTTTCAGACGATAATGCTATGAAAATTACATTCAATAAAGAGCTATGGAAACAAATTAAAAATTAATTGGAAACCAAGTAACTTAAAATTAAAGAATGGTTGGGTCAAAGAACAAATCATAGAAACAAGCAATAATTTCATTAAAGATAATGACAATGATGAGGTAACATACCAAAATAAGAGAGATGTAGCAAAAGCAGTACTTGGAAGAAATTTATATCAGTAAAAAAGAGAAAGAGAAGATTAATGAATTGATCATGCAATTAAAAAAAAAACCTAGAGAAAGAATAAATTTTAAATCCCCAAGTAAACACCAAAGTGAACATCCTGAAAATCCAAGGAGAAATTAATAAAACTGAAAGCAAAGAAACACTGGACTGATAAATAAAACTAAAAATTGGTTTCATGAAAAAAAAACCAATAATGAAATAGATGAACCAAATTACCAGCATCAAAAATGAAAAGAGTAAATATACCACCAAATGGAGATTAAATTAAAGCAATTATTAGCAGCTATTTTATCCAATTTTGCCAATAACAATTTAAGTACAAATGATATGTAGATGAAGATATTTGCAAAAATACAAATTGTCCAGATTAACAGAAAAGAATAGAATATTTAAATAATTTTATCTTAGAAATTGAACAAGCCATCAGTCCCTAAGGAAAAAAAATTCCCAAGATTAGGTAGTCTCACAAGTGAATTCTACCAACATCTAAGGGACAATTAATTTCAATAGTACATAAACTATTTGAGGAAATAGGCAAAGAATTTGTTCTATTAAATTCTTTTTATGACACAGATACTATTCTGATACCTAAACCAGGAAGAACAAAATCAGAGAAAGAAAATTATAGACCAATTTCCCTAA
This sequence comes from Antechinus stuartii, assembly GCA_016696395.1. Lineage (NCBI taxonomy): Eukaryota > Metazoa > Chordata > Mammalia > Dasyuromorphia > Dasyuridae > Antechinus > Antechinus stuartii. Next base: position 41,136,082 of record MU174354.1, read on the forward strand.
TGAATATCAAGGTAAAAAAAATGTAAACAAAATACTAGCAAGGAGATTACAACAATATGTCACAAAGGTCTTATATTATGACCAAGTGGGATTTATCCTAGGAATGCAGGGTTAATTTACTATTAGGAAAACTATCAACATAATTAACTATATCAATAACAAAAACAACAAAATCGTATGATTGTATCAATAGATACAGGGAAAACATGACAAAATACAAGACTCATTCTTATTAAAAACACTAGAAAGCATAAGAATAGATGAAGCTTTCCTTAGTATAATAAATGGTGTCACTTATCATCTAGCACTAACAAGCATTATCTGTAATAGGGATAGCCTTAAAAACTTCCAAATGAGACCAGAGGTAAAATAAGGATGTCCCTTATCATCATTATTTTTAAATATTGTACTAGAAATAATAGCTATAGCAAAAAGAGAAGAAAAAAGGAAGAAATTAGAAGAGGCAATAAGGAAACAAAATTATCCTCTTGGCAGACAGTATGTTATTACACTTCCCTAGGGAATCAACTAAAAAACTAGCTGAAAGAATTCACAACTTTACCAAAGTTGCAAGACACAAAATAAACCCATAGAGATTGTCAGCATTTCTATATGTTGACAAAGTCCATTAGGAAGAGATAGAAAGAGATATTCCAAAAAATATAAAATATCTGGGAGTCTACCTGCCAAAAACAAACTCATTATCAATTGGGGAATGGCTGGCATGTTGTAGAGATTATGATTGTGATGGAGTAAGATGCTATAAGAAATCATAAGCAGGATGATTTCAACAAAATCTGGGAAGACTTATATAAAGTGATCCAAACTAAAGTGAGCTGAACCAGGAAGACTAGCATCATTGTTAAGATGATCATATGTTCTAATCCAAAACAATTCCAAAGAACTTTTAATGAAAAATTTTAATCATCTCTGGAAAGAGATCTGATGGAATTTGAAGTCTGAGTGTAGATTAAAGGATTTTTTCTCATTCTTAATTTTTTTTTGCTTTCATTTTTTGCAACATGGCTTTTATGGAATATATTTTTCATGATTTTGCATGTAACTTGATGTTATATTTCTTGCCTTCTCAATGGCTTGAGGAGTTTGAGGAGGAAGGGAAAGAATTGGTAACTCAATTCTTTATAAATGTATATTAAAAATAAATAACAAATGTATTTATATAGATAGAAGCAAACCCAGAAGAAATTAGTATTCCAAAAACCTAGAGGAAAAAAAAGGGATTTCAATCATAATAAAAGCTACAGAGTGATCAGGAAAAATTATGATGAAATGACTGAAGTTAAAGGAAAGGTTGCTCATTTTTTGTACCAGAGGTTCTTCACATGCTACTTGGATGATCAGACTGGCCAGTACAAGAAATGAAAGTTGCCTTGTGTTGGCACTAAGTTGATCTGCCAGCCTCTAAAACTGCCTTCCTTTAGGGGATATTCAAGTATGGGGTGGAAGAAATAGGTCAGAGAAAGGTTTCATTCCTCTTCCAATTTCAAGAATGTTCAAATTCTTGAAAAAAAAAATTCTATACCCAATGTCTTTATTTCCTCACTAACCAATCCTACTTAGCCTCTTATAATGTATACACAAGATCTCTATCTCTCCTACCCCCCATTCCAAAGCAATTCTTTTTCATGGACTTGAATAGAGTTACTCTTTCACTTAAAGGACCTGCTGGTGTCAGAATTATATGTAGTGTGAGCAGTACTGTGCCAGCTATGGAGAGAGAACAAGCTTTAGAGAAAATGTAATTCATGACCTTATGGAGTTTATAGTCTAGTAAGCAGATAAAACAAACACAGGGAGTTACACTTTGGTATTTGGATGGATCTATGACAACATGACCTGTGACCCTTTGACAACCTGGATCATAACCTATCCATGGATTCTCTTCCTTTTCAATTCTTGTCCAATTCCTCCAACAGATCCTGCAGAGGGGATACACTCCATATGGTAATGACCTTCATCTGGGTCCTTCATGCAATTTATGAATATCAGGCAATGCTCATACTGTCCATTCTTAATCCCTCACTTTCATTTTTTGAAAGACCCATCTTATTTTCCAAATTAATATGGATAATATTCCTTACATCATTTCTTGACCATCAAAGAAAATTCACTTCATTTCCACTTTAATGCTCACCATATGTCTCTCCATTGTATTCTGGGACATTTGCAATTTTTAATAGGGAGAGAAGACACAAAATATGGCTCAGACATTTATTAGCTGTATGAGTCTTAACCCTATTTGTCCCAATTCATTTTCTGTAAAATATGCTGGAGAAAAAAATGGCAAACTACTCCAATATTTTTACCAAGAAAACCCCCATGGGATCATAAAGAGTCAGATATGATTTAAATGACTAAACAACAAACACAGCATAATAAAAAGTTGCAAAATAAAGGGATCTGTGCAGTTGGTGGAGGGAGATGCTATTATTGTCAGGAGAAATCAGAGCAAGCTTCATGGAGATGGTGGCATTTGAACAGAATTTCAAAGATGAACAGGAATTCACCAAGTGAGGAAGAAGATGGAGAAATTCTACATTGTATCCATGTAAGAAAATACACATTATAAGAAAAGGCTAATGAGCACATTTATGAATTATGTTTAACTTTAACAATTTACATTTATATAGTTCTTTAAGGACCAAGAAGTGTTTTGCATATATGATCTCATTTGATCCTCAAAGCAACCTTGTGATGTAAGGTGCAATTTTATCTCCATCCCTTTTACAGATGGAGAAACTGATGTTAAAAGTTAAATGACCAGAGCTATATATCCAGTAACTATCTGAAATTTGATTCAAACTCAGGTCTAATTCCAAAACAAGTTTAATGCTCTATTCACTTTAAAACTCATTTTCCCTAGTTTTCTCTGCCTGTTTTTCTAAGGAAAAGATTCTGTCTTCATCAAAGCTATTAATACTGGAAAGGGTATTGTTTGAGCCTGGTTCCCTGGTGAGAAATGTAGGACTCTGACATCTAAACATGCTTTCATTTACCAAAGCTATATAATCAAGGCGGAGACCTCTACTTAAACTATTAGCCTTGGCACACAGATCATGAAATCCATTCACAAATTTGTTAACTGTTCTTTCTCACTATTTGGCAATCTCTGTGCACATATGTATGTACCTACATCCATTTTCCATTCCTAGTCTGTCTCTCATGATACGTGTTCTTATTCCTAAGAAAAATACCCCAAAGGAATCTCAAGAGAACAGCAATAAAGTGTGAGACCCAACATGTATATGGAACATGTATCTCTTTGTTTTCCATCAGACTATCTCTATTTATTTCCTTCCCTAGGAGTAATAGGTAAGATTCCCCAGGCAATATGGAGGTTGCCCTATTGATGAATCCTGGAAATCTCATCTATGCACATTACTCTGCCTCCTCTTCACATGCATTAAAAGGCAACAAAACAGCATCAAGCTTTTTTTCCCTTTAAGCTTTCCATTTTGCAAAAAACTTTTATGAATAGATGTCAAGAACTGAGACATTTCACACTGAGCTTCCCCTCTCTAAATGTGACTTTGCTTCCTTCTACCTCTCCCAGTCCCTCATTCCCACTGAATTTAATCTTTTCTCTCATTATGACTGAAACTTCCTCTATTCATCTTGGTTTTCTTAGTATACATGTACCTGGCTTGCTTGCTTCTCCAGTCAGTCTGTAACCCAATCAGAGCCACTTCAGCATTGTATTTGAAAGCATCCTGGAATCCTTTCCCCTTCACTTTCTTCTAGACTTGACTAGCCAATCCTCAACCCTGGGTTGTCCACTATCTTCTACTTCTTATCACTGGCATTTTTCAAGGAAAGACTGTTGACATGTTGTTATGTTTAACCATGAGAATAATTGTCCTCCAGCTCTCACTTATTTTTAGGGCTTAGAAAGTGTCATTTAATTTGTGTGTGTCATTTAATCTCATGGTAGTTCAGATTTCTATAGAATTTCATAGTATATAAAACACTTTCCTCATAATCACACTGTGAAATAAAAGATTATATAAGGATTAGTTCCCATTTTAGAGATGAAAAAACTCAGGCTTAGGTTAAATGACTTGCCCAAAGTCTCATAACTAGTAAAGGCTTATGTCCAAGTCCTCTGACTACAGATCCAAGCTCTTTCCACCGTTCTTTCCCTATTCATAAAGAAGATCTAGATGGGAGAGTACATGGATCCACGAAAATCCAACACTGAGAAAGAATACTTGAGGCCCACATATATATACAATTTAGAGATTGATGATGGAATAGCATCATTTTTACATCACATTTTACATGAGCAAGAGTGCAGGTACCAACTATTGGTATACATATGAACAAGGATTCTTTTATCTGTACATTCACGATGGAAGGAAACACTTGTTGTTATGTAATTGCTTCAATAGCATCCGACTCTTTGTGACCCCATTTGGGGTTTTATTAGCAAAAATACTGGAATTTTTTTTTCACTTTCTTCTCTAGCTCATTTTATATATGAGAAAACTGAAGCAGAATTAAGTGACTTGCCTGGGATCACACAACTAGTGTTTTGAGGCAGCTTTGAACACAGATCTTTCTGACTCCAAGCCTGTCATTCTATCCACTCAACTGCCCTAAACATTTTTAAGCATCTACTATATTACTGGTACTATAATAAGTAATTTACAGATTTAATCCTCACAATAACTCTACAACATGGTGCTGCTATTATTCCTTTTTTTGAACTGAGGAAAATTGAGGCAAATAGAGGTTTATGAATAGTAAAAGACAAGGCTGGACAAGGAGGTTCAAGCTGAAATATGGAGAACCTTGGATGTTAGGGTGAGGAGTTCATATTTTACAGTAGAGAAAAAAGCTCAGTGGTTTCTGATGATTTTGACTAAAAGAGCATAGTGATCAAAACACTTTAGAAAGAATATAAAGGAATGTTAGCAGAGAAGAGAGAATGGAGGCAGGAATATTACTTAGGAGGCCATTACAATAGTCCCAGTGGTGTCAAACTCAAATAGAAATTAGGACAACTAAATCACACATAAAGATCCCTGTGGGCTGCATATTGATTTAGTTATAAAATAAAATATTATCTATGTTTTATTGAATTCTTATTTATCTTGTTATGTTTCCCAATTACATTTTCCCATCCAATTTTATTTTGTTTTCAATTTCAGATTCTTTTTTTCACCCCACCACCTCGCCCACCCATTGAGAAAAATCCATTATAAATACAAAGTCGTGCAAAACAAATTTCCATGTTAGCAATATTCCAAAAAAAGAAAAGACAAAGAAATACAGAAAAAGGAAAAGGAGAGGGAAGAAAAAATAGATGAAGGGAAAGAAAATATGTTTTAATCTGCGTTTTGAGTCCATCAATTCTTTATCTGAAGGGGAAATAGCTTTTCTCATCATGAGTTCTTTGGAATTGTGATGAGTAATCTGGTTTAAGCCATATTTGGAAGTGTAATGGGCTTCATGGGGCCCTTGGGTTGTATGTTTGACATTTCTAATCTAGGTAAGAATATATGAAGACCTACACTAGAATGATTAAAGCAGAAAGGGAAAGAAAGGACAGATATCACAGATATAAACAAAAAGACTTGGCAAATGATTAAATGGAAAAATGGAAAAGTAAAAACACAGTAATAGAGTTTTAATGATTGTGAAATCATCAAAAGAAAGAGGAAGTTGAGGAAGAACGGGATTTAGCAGGGGAAAATATGGAATTTATTTTGAAGTGCTGGCAGGATTTACAAGTAGAGATATTCAACAAGTAAGTGGCATATTGAGAGATATTTGATTAATTCAATATCTCTAATATGGATATATAGATACAGGAATCAACTGCATAGTATTAATCACTGAAATAAATGAAATAATTAAGAGAGGCATGAGAGCCAAGGACAAAAGCTTGAGGAATACCTGCAATTAAGAGCCAAAAGGTTGATGAGGAGCTAAGTGAGGACAGAGAAAAGGGAAACTCTGAGAGGTAGGGAAAAAAATGAATGTTCAGTGTCACCAAAATCAAAGCAGGAGAAATTATTCAGAAAAAGGAGGCAATCAGGGAAAATAAATACTGCAAAGAAATCAACAGGGATGAAAGCTGCAAAGGAACCATTGATGGAAGATTTGATGACTTAGGAAGTCATTGGGGGACATTTGAGAGAGTAGTTACAAGGGAGTGCTTGAGTCAAAACTCAAAATGCAAAGTGCTGAAGTTAGTGGGGAATAAGGGCAGGCAAAAATATAGTGGATGACTTTTCCAGGATTACGGCAAAAAAAAGGAGAATGAGAAACAACATGGTGGCCATGTCAGAAAAATCCTTCATCCCTTTATCACCTCATAACCAGAAGCTATGATTAGTTACTATGTGGATCAGAGGCATTGATCAGAATAGCAAGAGGCAGTAGCGGGATCAAAAGAAGGTTGTGGTTTGGATTTTTGTCAGTTGGTGAAAGCATGACTAGATAATAGTTTGTGTGCCTAAGACCTGGAGTTTTTAGTAGACTGCAAGAGCAACATGAATCAATTGTGTGAAGTGTCAACTACAAAAGCTAATATGATCCTAGAGCACACAAACTGAGATGATCATAATGTCCAGAGTGAAAGAAGTGATGATCCCACTATACAGAACACATCCAGATTTTTTTTGTTAATATTTTATTTTTCTCCAATTATTTGTTTAAACAATTTTAAACATTTGTGGTTTTTTTAGTTTTGTGTTCCAAATTCTCTCTCTCCCCTCCCTCCTTCCTGAGACATTAAGCAATCTGATATAGGTTATAAATGTGCACTCATGTAAATGATTTCCATATTAGTCATTTTGTAAATGAAGACCTACAGAAAGAGAGAGAAAGAAAAAGAGAGAGAGACAGAGAAAAAACAATATGCTTCAGTCACATCATAAAATTATATGCAGTTCTGGGTATTAGATTTTAGAAAGAACATGAATAAATGATTTAGCTTTGAGTCAGAAAGACATAGTTTCAAGCCCTGCCCCTCTATATACATTCTCTGGAAAAGTCACAATCTTTCAGTGCCCTAAGCATCTAATAATTTGCAGAAAAATTGCTGATCTGCACTAGTAGAGGGAGTTTCCTCACTTGGAATTTCCTATACAATAAAATCATGTTAAAAACAACAACAACACTATGCTGAGGAAGATGAACAAGATAAGGAAAGAGGCTCCAGATATTTAGCATGTAAAAGATTTGGGGGAAACATGAAAGCTGTCTTTCAGGTATATGAAGGTCTGTCATGTGCAAGAGAATTTAGACTAGTCCTGCTTGCTAAAAGGCAGAAAGACGAGCAATAGCTAGATGTTCTAGAAGAATGGAATGCCGTGGAAATCAAATCTCTATAATGATGTGAATTGGAAACAAAGTGAATTGATCTGCCTAGGAGATTGTATCCCCACAGGAAATTTTCAAGTAAAATTGTTGAGGATTGTTGAAGGCAATTAGATGGCACAGTAAATAGAGTACTGGCCCTGAAGTCAGGAGGACCTATGTTCAAATCCTACCTGAGATACTTAACACTCAATAGCTGTGTGATCCTAGGCAAGTCACTTAACCACAATTACCTCAAAAAACAAACAAAAATGAATTAGATGCTATAAAGGATATTTTTGTTCAAGTCCAGCTAGGATTATATGACTTCTGAGTTTCTTCCTTATCATAGCATCATAGATTTAGAGGCAGAAGAAACCATACTGGTCAACCCTTCCCCGACTCCACCTCCACTATTGTACAGATAAGGAAACTAAATACTAGAAAGGATAAGTTGTTAGTACACAGTAGTGAATAGTAGTGGTGGTGGTGGTGGTGGTGTGGTGGTAGTAGTAGTAGTTGTAGTAGTAGTAGTAGTAGTAGTGATGAGGTCCTAAAAAGTGTTTTGGACCGAGAGAAACTAAAGAATTAATCCCTGAAACAAGCAGGCAGAAAGCTCTTATAGAGATGAGTTTAGTGTGGTCCCACCCTCTGGGGAGATCATCCAATCTGAAATCCAAGTTATGTCAGACCCCTGAGACCCACTCTCTCTAGAGATCTCACTTAGCCATGCCCTGCCAGAAATCCCAGTCATGTCCCTAAGATTAAGTTTTACCTATAAAATCTACTTATGGGCTATTCCCATAAAAAATAACAACAACTACTACTAACATTTATATAGTACTTATAAACGTTCCAGGAACTGTGCTAATTACTTTAAAATTATTATCTTTTGATCTGACAGCAACCCTCTGAGTTAAGTGCTATTATCTCAATTTTACACATAAAAAAACTGAGGCAAAAAGAAATTAAGTAATTTTCCAGGGTCAGAGAGTTGATAAAATCTAAGGTCAAATTTGAACTCAAGCCTTACTGATTCTGGATTCCATTCTCAATCTCTTGGACAATGATGATCTGAGATTCTATGGCAGGTGAACACGTTGTGAACTAAGGGGAAGGAGCCTCCTGAGATGAGACTGGCTCTCACTGCCTATGGGACACCTGAATGGCTTAATTCTTTGCCTTGCCTCAGCCCTGTTTCTTTAGGGGCTGAACAGTCTTTGTGATAGGCACCATGCCCAAGTACAGTTGTTCAGCACAGTTCTGGTAAACACAGCTTCCACAGCTGATATCTTTTTCCAATTACTTACTTGCTCCTAATTTGTTCCTACTTCCTACCTAAAAAAGGCCTTCAGCTCCCATTTCATTTGCAAGACAGGAATGCTTGAGAGGGCCTGAACTCAATGAATGATTAAGCTTCTTCTGGTTTCAGAAGCACTTACCTTCTTAGGGTGCTCTGTGGTGTTCCTTAAGCCTAGGTTCCCCCACAGAATGATCTTCCAGAAATTTTTTTTTTACCATTTCAATACTTAAACACTCCACACAGTCATAAGAAGTAATAGTTCCTCCAGTTGTATTTGCTCCATCCCTCAGCACACACTCATATGCACCAACCTGTGCATACCTACATTTTCATCAGAAACTACCAGGAGACAAAGACTTTTTCCAAGTTCCCAAGTTCCCAAGTTGGGCAACTCAATTCCTGCCTTCAATTTCCTTATCAATTAAATGAGGCATAAGAGGATCAAACATTTAGAGCTAGGAAGAACTAGTTTCATCTAGTTCAATTTTCCCTGTTTTACAGAAACTGAGAACAATGTTCTCATCTATGTGGTAATGACTGGAAGAAATGAAATTTGAATCCAGGAACCTATAAAGGGGCATAAATACAGTGCTTGTTTCCCTTCATTATACAGTCAGACTTCAGCATCTGTTAGCTCTAGGTCTATATATAACCATTGTGTCCATTGGCACATAGGGATTTCTTTCCTGTTAAATGCTTATAAGAATAGTGGCTAATAGGACTCTTTTCAGAGTTCCTATTTGTAAAGGGCTGAAACTCTGAATAGGTGCACTTGAATCAGACAACTGAGCACTTAAGGCTAATTACTTATTGGACAATAACTCTATTAGCATGTTTGGAATTTCTCTTCTCACAGCTGATGCTAGCTCAATGCTTGGGGTTAAGAGAATTGTAGGGTAGGATTAGGGAAAGAAGCAAGAGAACTTCACTTGGCCTCAGGAGGAGGAGGAGAAAAGTGGGGAGATTTATGGAGATTCAAAACTCTAGAATCAAATAAGGATCCTTGGCAAAACTCCTGGCAGTTTTGTCAATCTCCATCACTTCTCCCCCTAAAAAGCAAGGACTTTTGCTTATCCTGATTCTGGCTGATTCTGAGGGGAGCTGGCTGGGACTTCACACCTATTCTCTCACTTTTTCCTCCTAAGGCAATTAGAGTTAAGTGACTTGTCCATGGTCACAGAGCTAGGAAGTATTAAGTGGCTGAGGCCAGATTTGAACTCAGATCCTCTTAATTTCAGGGTCAGTGCTCTATCTACTGTGCCATCTAGCTACCCATTTCCTTTTCTCTTCCTGTAAACTGGGATGATATCACTAGAACAGGGCCTGGGAAAACTGGTGTATTGATTTTTAGGGAGTAGACAGATGTGTAAATAGACCATTCTATCCAAAAATCTGAGCTGTGAGTTATTGACTATTGTGGATCACAAAGAGTTTAAATTGAAGACCACTCAAAAAACAATAGAGAAAGTACATGTGAAGGCAGTGTACAAAATATGACCATCCAAAAATTTAATGGGAAAAATTATATAAAGAAAGAGAAATGTATGACCAGAAAAAAGAAAAGCCAGTCATGAGCAAGAATATGTAATAATCAGTAGATAGCAAATAAACCTAAGATCCAGAGAATGTAGAGAAGGACAGGGAAGGAACAAAGCAGAATGAAATGAGCATTTCTAAATACTATATGCCAATTATGTGCTAGCCACTATGGTAAATGCTTTTTACAAATGATATTTTATGCCTACCAATTGGGGAATGACTGAATAAGTTATGGTATATGAAAGTAATGGAATATTATTGTTCTATACAAAATAATGAACAAGCTGATTTTTAAAAAGCCTGGAAAGATTTAGATGAACTGATGCTGAGCAAAACAAATAGAACCGGGAATACATTGTATACGGTAACAGCAAGATTGTGCGATGATCAACCATGAAAAACTTGGTTCTTCTCAGCAGTTCAGTGATCCAAGGCAATCCTAATAAATTTAGAATAGAAAATGCCATCTGTATCTAGAGAGAGAACTATGGGAAATGAATGAAAATGCCATATTCACTTTCTCCCCCTTTTTCTTCAATTTTTTTCTCATGGTTTTTCCCTTTTGTTCTGATTTTTCTCTTCTAATATGTTTCATAAAGAAATATATACTTTAAAAAATCAATGTACTTATGACTAGAAAAAAGAAAACAATAAAATACTACTATTAATAAAAAATGGTATCTCATTTGATCCTCATAACAATCCTACAAGATTGGGGCTATTATTATCTTCATTTTGTAGTTGAGGAAACTGAAGCAGACTAAAATTAAGTAACTTACCCAAAGTCACATGCTAGTAAGTCCTTAGGCTAGATTTAACCCCGGTCTTAACTTCCAGCATTCTGTTCCCTAAGCCACTACCTGCCATTAGAATCAGAAGTCTCATCTGGAAGAATCTCACAGTCCATTTACTCCTACCTCTCCTTTTGCAGGTAAAGAAACTGAGACCCAAGAAAGCTGAAGGGATCCTCCCCCATGTCACATAACTAGTAAATATCAGAAGCAAGATTTGCTTCTCCTCTCAGACCCCCTCAAATAAATGTGAGGGGAGGCTCTTGCAGAGAATTCACAAAGAGAACAAGAACAAGTCACAGAGAATGACAGGATATTCTGTGATGGTGGGATAGGATCTGCATCATTGGAGAGAATAGCCACATCGACAAAATCATGGATCCAGCAAAGCATAAAAAGTCAACCTGCCCTAAATGATATTCCCAGAGCAAACCAGGGAAGTTCATTGTGAGGTTAAGTCAGTAGACAGAATTCTGGGCTCAGTTCATGGCTGCTCTTTCCCCTGGAAGGGTGCAGACAACCAGCTGCCCCTGGCTACTAAACTCACTGCCCTCCTCCCAGAGCCTCTCCTGCTACTTCCCAAGTCTCTCTATGAAGTCCTTTGCATAGTGAGCCATTCAAACTGATAAGACAACCCAGGCCAGGGCTATCAGATGAATGCCCAAGAAGGAAAAAAAACATCTTAAATTCCTAAGGCAAGAGGCACCAAACTGGCTTTGGACTCATTTCCTGGGATTCAGGCACCTTGCCCCTTAAAATCTCTCATTAAAGAAAGAATGAAGAGAATGTACGTGAGCAGGAAAGGAAGTTAAGAGTAATGGCAGAATTACTCCAGAAAACAAAAGAAGCTCATTATGAAGCAAGGAAAATAAAACTGGAGGAGAGACTTAGCAACTAGAGAAGAAAAACAACACAGAGGACAACTAAACTATTTAAGCAAGTCTAAGACTAAAACTGCGAAGGAGAACGAATTAAATCAAATTCCTGACAGGCAATCAATGGACACTCAATTAACAGTTACAATATTACTAATTTACACAGAATGCCTAAGCAATACAGGTATTTTCTTTCCCCCACTGAAGCAGTCCTGATGCAAGTGTTCCTCTGTGCTCAGACATTCAGCCTCAGATCCATCCCAGTCAATGCCTAAATGTCTGTTCACAGGTTGCGCATTTCAAAAGAGCAAAAAGGATGGGCAAGCCCACTTTAAGCAGAAGAGGGAGGGGCACAGGTCACAAGACCCCATCAGATCAATACTGCAGTCCTGGCCCTATCACTTCACATAGGACAAAGGAGAATTCCATGGGGAGAGGGCATAATGGACCCCCCAAAGACTCATAAGCAGAATCATTAATGCTGACCTTTCATCTGAGAAACTTGGGTGATTTTTAAGAATAGGACTTGGTCCCAGGGGCTGGTGAGATAGAGATGCTCTGACTCACTCTTTGGATACTAGGTCCCTTGGGATTGATGACACTTTGTAATCATCATAATAGCAACTATTCATGACTCACATCAAAGTGAATGTGTCTGGTGTCTCATTAATTTTCCATGCATCTGTAGATGATAACAACTGGAGGTGGAGGTTCTTTTGGGGTCTGGGGCAAAAGAAAGAGGGCAAGAAATTGATCCATGACTTCCTAAAGGTCACAGCATAACAGACTGGTAATTCAAAACTATATCTCAAGAAGACTAAAGACAAAAGTCCAAGCACCAATGTGTGAGAAGCTCCCTGTAAAATTCTCTTTGGGGATGGGAGAAAGAAAGTAGATTCAGAGCAGGGTAGTGTAATTTTCTATAACAACTGCAAATTCTTAGATTATAGATGAAGGATCTAAATTTCACTTTAAATTAATCCTCAGTTTGGCATCTTCACAGAATCTCAGAGTTGGAAAGGCCTCTCAGAGGACAGAGTTAAATTGTTCCTAAACAGCATCCTTTCTTCAAATCGTCAACAAGTGGTCATATAGCTTCCAGTTCAATAGCTCCTTGCTCTTCCCTGAGGTAACAATCCATCTCCTGACTCCAAATGTTTTCACTGGTTGTCCCTTATGCCTGAAACAATCTCCTTTCTGATCTCTGCCTCCAAGTTGGTTGGTTTCCTTCAAATCTCATAACTACTTCAACAATCCTTTTCTACTCCTCCTCTTAGTGCCTTTGTCTCCAATTTATCCTATATACACTGTGTTTACACACAAGTATTTGCATGTTGTCTCCATCATGAGACTTGTGAGCATCTTGAGAGTGGGGGCTGATTTTTGCCTTTCTCTATATCCCCAGTGGTTACCCACAGTGCCTGGCACATGGAAGATGCTTAAGTAAATGCTAGCTGACTGGCCAACTTACTACTATGCTTACCTCTTTATAAAACAAGATAAATAAAGAGAAGATGGCAGGTAATCTGAGATAGGAAAGCACTAGCAGTCAGAGAAATTTGGAAAGGCTTCCCATCAAAGTTCTTATGGTATTGAGTCTAACTGAGTCTAACCAAAACTAAGAGGCGGAAGTGAAAAGGTAAAAGTCCCAGGCATGGACATTAGCCAATGAAAAGGCATGGAGACCAGAAATGATGCATTGTGTGTTAGGAGCTGCAAGTGTAGTTGGATATAGGGTGCTTGGAATGGAAGAAAGTATAAATGCTAACAGTTATAAGAGTCACTGGAGTTTGGGAGTAGGGGAGAGGATTTATATAGACATACACTTTAGAAAAAAATATGCAATGACAGTACATGTATAACATATCCAGTACCTACCATCTCAGGGAAAGGGGAAGAAAAGGAGGAAGAGAGAAAATTTGGAATTCAATTTTTTAAATGTACATTAAAAATTGTCTTTACATGTAATTGGTAAAAGAAATAAAATAGTATTTTAAAATATGTGTGTGTAGGCAGCTAAGAAGAAGATGAGACTTGTAGAACATAATTATAAGACCATTACAGCAATCCAGGTAGCAGGAAAGAAGGCCTGAACCAGGATGGCAGCAGTGTGAGGAGAGAGAAAGGGATATGCATGAGAAATGTTGTGTAAGTAAAAACAATTAAATTTGGCAAGGGACTAGATATGTGGGCTGGGTGACAGGAAGGAATTCACAATACTCAGCTTGCAGACCTTGGTGATTGGCTATATACTGGTACCTTTGACAATAATGGGAAAATTTAGAAGGTCCATTCTCACACAGCAAGCAGCCAGCCATATGGATTGAATTCAACTTTGACATCTCTACCTCTAAATAGGTCCTCAATTTTATCCCAGGTTTTCTTTGGCTCCACCTTTAAAGGACCATACTTTTTATCTTCCTCCACCTCACCCTATTCAGGAAGTGAAGAGGACAAGAGCTTCAAAGTATTTTGTCTCATTACAGATTGAATCTCAGATGGGGTGACAGATGCATGCTCAGCTCTCCATGGAGAGAGAACATGGACTGGTGGCTTTAAAGCTCCTGTGGGAGAACTTCATCACTGTTTGGGGACTCCCCTGGGAAGACTTTGGGCAGAGGGGGAGAGTTTTGAGAAATCATAATTCTGGCTCTTGCCAAATAACCTGTCATTTTTCATAGGATCACAGGTTTAAAGCTGGAAGAGATTTTCAAGGTATATTTCCAATCCCCCCTTTTTGCAGGTGAAAAAATGAGGCCCACAGCAAGTAAGTGACTCACTCCAAATTACACAGGTGATAAATGATAGAGATTTTGAACTATTTTTTGACTCTTTCTGCTGTATTATGCACCTGAGGTTGGACCAAAGTAGGTGAAGTTCAACAGGTAGATATTTTTCCCCCACTGAAGCTTTTATTTTCAGTGTGTGAACCAGGTAGGTATAAGTCAAGGTTGGGCTGCTTAACACTAGTATAACAGAGAAGGCAAAGGAATGGTCCTGGTTCTGCTTCTATCTAACTGTATAATATTAGGGGAATAATTTTATCCCTCTGGGCTTCTATTTGCTTCTATTCAAGAAAGTCATAGGATGCAATTCAAATCAAGGCCCTGTAGCTCCACATTCAGCCATCTGTTGCTTTTTACAGGCCTTAGACTGTTTCAGCATTCTAAGGGGATATTGGGACTAGATCAGTATTTCAACGTAGAGTCTCTTCTTCCTCCTTCACCTCCATTCCAGAGACCTCTTTCCTCCTTCCGGTATAAATTTTCTATTTGCCCATGTGAAGACTGTCTCTTCAAATGGGTCTACATTCATTCAAAGTATCAGGGATTGCCTCATCCACAGAAACCTTGTTTGAATGCTGAGCTGGGATAGGGCTTTCCAACTTGAAGGTTTTAAGCACAGATCACAAAAACAGATATTCAGGGACATCTAACCCACCCATTTAGCTGCTTTCTCAGCTTGGAAGTGTCACAGCCGCTTGCAAATGGGCCTTTGGACAATTGAACAACTACAATTTAATCGCTTTCTGAGCTGCCCTGGCTGGTACATGACTGTTTTCTAGTCAACAAAGGCCACCAACCTCTCCCCCCAAACTAGGATAATCACCCTGCCCCCATAAAACTATGCCTCTGAGCAGAGCCAACAGTCAGTTACACCTCAGCATGAAATAATCCACAGCTGCTCTCAAGGGGCATCGACTGCTCCATTTGTTGGCCATTATTTTAAAAACCCAAATTTTATTAGCAGTGGAACATGAGTAATAAATACTAATAAACCATTTGCACTTGAATTAGCTTCGGTCATCCTGGGATCAAAGAGCCATTTATCAAAATCAGACTCTCTTCCCTACCACCATCTTGTGGTCAGGAAATAGACACTTCCAAGGTCACAGGAATCACAGGAACTGAGAAAGGATCCAAAGGGTTTTTTCATTTTTGTTTTTGTTTTTTTTTTGGGGGGGGGTGTTGTTCCTAGTGCAATCATTCTTAACCTGTGTGTTTAGAATCAGTATGGCTCAGAGCTTAAAAGGGTATGCTACAAGAAGTAGGGCTTTCCCACCACTCCAGTATGGTATTCCTGTCTTATTTTCTTTTCATTTCTCCCTCTCCCACTCCAGACCTATATTCCCCTTATTTCTTTTTTTCCCCAGCCCTCCCACCCCAGATTTACAAGCCTTTCCAATCTTCCAAATCCACTCTTCCTTACTCTCACTTGTGACTCTCCTTAGGCATGGATGATCTACAGGATATAATTTCCTTCCCATCTCTTTGCTGGCTGAGCAAACATATCTATTGATACTCCTTATAAAAATAGTCACCAACAAGTATTTACTGAACATGGCTACCATGTGGAAGCCACTATGGGAGGCTAGGAAGAAGTATGAGGCCACTTCTGCCCTCGAGAAGCTTACAATCAGGGAGAGAAGACATAAACATATAAAAAGATTAGCATCATAAAGTTTTCTATGAGTTCATAGATTTAGTCCTTGATGAACCTGAGAAGTCATGTAGCCAAATCCCTCATTTAACAGTTGAGGAAACTGAGTCAAATGACGTCTCGTGTCACACAAAAAGACTGGATGGTGATATTCAATGCTATATTTCCCACACAATTTAGTTCAGTATATTAAGTGCCTACCATGTGCCAAGCACTGCTTACAGATATGATGACAAAAATTAAACAGTGACAATCTACTTGGGGAAACAACTTATAAGTGAACACAAAATTCAAACAAAGTAATTAGGAAGAAGTAGAGAGAAGGACTGATACCTCAGGGGAATCAGAAAAAGGTCTCATATAGGAGCGATAATCTAAGCCAGTGATCCTCAAAGTGTAGTCCAAAGAATTGTTGGGGTCTGTGAAACCCTTTCAGAGGGTCTGCAAATTCAAAATCATTTTTTATTTCTAATATAGTAAATAGCTATAAATATAACCCATGTGAACAAAAACTCTTTGAATAGATCCTCGATAGTTTTTTTTAACAATATGAAGATACTGAGAACAAAAGTTTGAGAACCACTGATTCTAAGCCATAAAGTGAGCTAGGAATTTCAAGAGGTACAGGTGAAGTGAGAAAACATTCCAGGCAAGGGCGCAGGAATTATAATGTCACATATATGCCAACCTGGCAGAAACATAAAATTAAATGAGTCTAGAAAGTTAAGTTGGAGCCAGATTTTAAAAGGTTTTAAGCTTCTTGAAGAAGGGAGTGACATGGTCAAACCTGTGCTTTAGAAAAATCAATCTGGCAGCTGTGTGGAGGGTAGATAAAAATGGGCTGGAGGCAGAAGACTAATAAGTTATTCTACTAGTCCAGGAAAGAAGTGATGGGGGTGGTAGCCATGTAAGTGGATATAAGGGAAATTTATAAGGAAAATGGAATTGAATTAGAAAGCACAAGACTTGAAAACCAAGTGCAGAAGGTGGTTGAGGAAGAAGAAGAGCTTGAGATGACTCCAGAGACATATTCAGAAGTATGGTAATGAGCTTGACAGAAACATGAATGCTAGAAAGGAGGGAAGATTTAGGGAAAATGGTAATGAGTTCAATTTGGGGTAGGCCACGGAAGGCAGAAGAACCCAGTGGAAAGAATGAAGGGTTTGTTATCAAAATTGCAATTATGTCATTAGTTGGGTAAATTGTAGCAAATCACCTAATTTCTCTGGGTCTTAGTTCTGCAAAATCAAGAGTTTGGACTCAATGACTATGGAAGTTCTTCTGACTATTACCCAGTGAATTTACAAGATAACATTAAGCCTGTCATATATCTTTTCAGGTCTCTTTACCTAGGATAAGTGTAAGATAAGTGCATGTGCTAATCACTAATTATGTCAACTCTCTGAACCTTAGTTTTCTCATTCCTAAATGAAGGGCTTGGTCCAAATTATCTCAGAGATTCCTCCAAATTGTAACATTCTGTGATTGTAAATGTGACACAGATAATAAATACTATAGAAGTTTAGAGTAGAAGAAGAGCATTTTGGTGATAAAGATGGTAAGGGAAGGTTTAGAGGAAAGTAAGTGATGTAATGTGGACAGAGTATTAGATCCTGAGTCAGAAATACTGAGTTCAAATTCAGCCTCAGACAGATACTGACTATATGACCCAGGGCAAATTATTTAACCTCTCAATATACCACTTCATCTGTAAAATGGGTATAATAAGAGTGCTTACCTCTAGGGTTGTCATGAGGATCAGATGAGATTATGTGTGCAAAGGCCTTTCAAGTATTATATACATGTTAGCTGTTATAATCCCAGAAGAGCTATGATTTGAGCTATGCCTTGATAGATCTGGGGTATGGGATGGGAGCTGTGGTTAATATTTTGATAGGCAGAGATAGAACAAAGGGTTTAGATACAAATTGCAGGCTAGAAAAAGAACGGGAGTAAAGATACACAGGCAGTATGTAGAAAGATATATTTGAGAGATGCCAAAGAGTTTACAAATTCCCAGAATTTTAAGTCATCCAGTCATCACTTAAGCTGCTGAAAAAGGGCAGAGGAAGGTAAGACTAAGAAGGAGCTAGTTTGGAGAGGGCCTTGAATGCCAGACCAAAGAGCTTTGGTTTTTAACAGGTAGGAGTAAGAAATCATTGACAGCATTTGAGCAATGTATAGCATAAAGAAAATAGTATGGGGGAAATTAATTTGGCAAAAGTGTACAGAGGGGCTAGAAGAAGAAATTAACAGTAGGAATACTACTTGTTACAACCAAAAGAATTTTAGTTTAAAAAAACCACTTTCCTCATCCTCTACTACATATTTCTTTAATAGTCAGTCTAGCATTTAAGGACCTACCATGAGCTAAACATTATGTTAAGTGCTGGGGATACAAGGAAAGACAAAAGACAGTCCCTGACCTCAAAGAATTTACAGTGTAGGCAAGTGCTTTCCTTCTCTTCTCCTTTATTATCCCTTACTACCACCATCCAATAGCAAACTTGAGATCAGATTTGAACTCAAGATAAATCTTCTTGACTCCAGACTTAGCACTCAAATCACTGCATTACCTTGCTGCCCATGATCAAGTCATTTAAACACTGATTGAAAGAACTATAACAATTATCTCCATGTTATAGATGAAGAAACTGAGGCTTGTCTGTAGTCACAGAGCTAGTGAAAAATAGATTTGGGATTTGAATCTAGTTCTTAAGCTTCTAAGATCTCCTTCCATTAAACATGGCTGGATCTCTCAGGAAAGAAGTCGGGACAGGGCCTGATTCACAGAACAGCTTCGCCCAGCAGGTAGAATAGCTGTACCAAGCTGCAACAAGTCACGTCCTGCTCTGTCTCAGTGCAAACCTTGGACAACAATAAGCCTTTCTCTGCTTTGTCAATTGCCTATGAGCGCTGACACAGTCATCTCTCTCTTTGGAGACAAGGATACAGGCCAGAGCTGAGTTATCCTTGGCTTAAACAAACATGGTACAGATCATAAAAGTGTCTGCTTCCTCATTCCTCACCTCAACTCTGCCTCCTCAACCCCCACACACTCTAAGATGCAAATGCATCCTGCTGCCTCCTGCCCGCAAGCAGCGAGATCTCTGTGAAGATGCAAATCTCCTGAACATGGGCTCTGGGGAGACAGTGACAGAAATCACATTATGCAGCCCTCCCTTCCTAACCATAGTGGCTGGAATAAATATTGCGAATCTTTCTCTCTCACCTGGCAGGGATTTGACTGTGGGGAGTTTTAATTGAAGACAACATTAATGCCCCGAGCCCTCTTGGTCCCCACCTCCTGGACGCAACCCCAGTGTCCCCTACAGAGGATGCTGATCAGGGCTGCTTGGCCATCGGCATGGTTAAGCATTCATGATGGCAGGAGGACAAATGCATTCATCCCTAAGTCCCTGCCTAGATCCTTATTTCCATTCTGGCTGAAGCTCAGTGTCAGAAGTAAGTTTGAGGAAATTGGGGCTTTGTTACACTCTCCCTGAAAGAGAGACAGTCACTGAAACTAATGCTGGAACTAGGAGTAGGCAAGCTGGGCCATTACCTGGATCCCAACGAATAGGGCAGGGGCAGCATAAAAAGGGACATCTCAAAAAAATTAATTTCCTTATTTTTAATGATTAAAAAAAATTCTATTTTCCAGGGCATAGAGGTATTTATCTTATGATCAGTCAAGTCACAGATATAACAGTGAAATCTCATAGACTCCAATAAACAGTAAGATTAGCTGTAGCATTTCTCAACTTTTAAAAGGATAAAAATCCCTGTGAAACAGATTTCATGAAACCTCACATGGCAGCAGTTGTATTATTAACAGCCTTTGGTTGAGGAAAACACTCAGTTGGATATGAATTCCTTGCAAATAACTCTGCAGTCCCCAAGAGGCCTGTGGTCTACAGGCTAGGAAACAGTGTTTTCATGGTAAGAGCACTCACTGTCAAACCTTAGAAGAGCAGGGATGAAATCTAAGTGCATTGCTCACTGACTCTATGATTGTGGTTACTACAGATCCTTTCTCTTCTCCAGATCTAGGTTTCCCCCCGGCTGCTCTGTAAAATGAAGGGCATCAAATGATCATAGATTTAGAGAAATAATTTAGAGACTATCTCATCCAACTTCTTTATTTTAGAGAGGAGGAAAGTGAGTCCTGGCAAAATTGGATGATTTGTCCAACATCACAGGCATAAGAGAGGTAGGGGTAAGATTTGAACTTAGGTCTTTTGCCTCTAAATACAACATTCATCCCACTGCATTATTCTACTGTCTCAAATCTTCCTTCCCTCCTTTGTCTAGAAGAAAGGAAATAATTTCAATTCCTGCCTAGGATATGCTAATGACTTGTCCTGGCCCTTTGATGGTCCTGGTTTTGTCAATTTCTCCAAAATCTCAGGAGCCTAGAAACCATATTCCCATTTACGAAAGAAATTTGGGTTTCTTCAACCATACTGTGAATTAGATCCAAAATATTCCCTCTCTTCTTTGTTCCTTTCTCCTTCCCTTTCCTTCTTTCATACTGTTTACCCTCACTTTATCCAATCACCCTCTGTCTTTTCCTTGTTCCTACTATTTCCTCAAGATGGCCTCTGAGTTAAGTCTTTCCCGAGTTACCTCATGCATAAATTTTTTTTTTAAGTTTTTAAGTTGTATTCAATTACTTGAGCCTGAATTCTGACATTGCTATTTACAAGCTGTGTGACCTTCTATAGTCATGAGACCTCTGGTCCTCATCTATAAGATAGTACTACTATAGTACTGATTTCATTGAGTTGTTGATAAGAAAAGATAACATTAAGAATAAGAATGTGTAGCAACCATATAAATAAACGTTTTTATTTGACTCCTAGGGAGGTCCCCCTCCAAATTATACTTCTTTAAATATTTAAATCACTCCTGAAATCCCAGTATCTCCCTCTAAGATTCCCCAGACTGATCACAGGAAGGTTGATTGCTTTCCCTTGTCACCACAAAATTGCCAATCTGATGTGCTAAAAATGCATCAAATATTGATATAGATATGGGTAGTATGTAAATTCTTGTATAATCTATGAATTTATGTGACATTTATCACTTCTCTTGTCACCTCTTGTCTATCGTCTTAAATTTCAAGATTCCAGAAATCACAGACACTGGCCATCTGCTTCTCTTTCTCCTGTACCCAGCACTAATGGATAATATTAGCAACTCCCATTTAGTAATTTCCTGAACAATTTAAAAATCCCTTTCCTCACAACAACCCCATTAGTAAGTGTACATGTGTCATTATTTTATAGAAAAGAAAACTGAGGTCCAAAGAGAGGAAGATATTGCCCTGAGTCTCTAAATTAGTGTGTGATAATGCCAAACTTCAAATCTAGGTCTTCTGATTCCCAATCCGGGGTTCAAGACCATACTTTTTCATTGCTCCCCAAAATGTAAGCCTTCTATTAGAATACTGAAAATCATGCCCTAAAAATAACTAAATAAGAAGCACAGCACATCCATTTCATAAGCTTCTGGGTAAGGGATGAATTCTTTACCAAACTATAAAGACAAAATAGATCATTTTGATTACATGAAATTTAAAAGCTTTTACATAAACAAAATTAACACATTTGGAATAGGGAAGGGAAGCAGTCAAAAGGGAAGGAATAAACTATATAAACTATCTTTGATGAGGATTTGTTATCTAAAATATAAAGACAATTAAGAAAACTAAATAAGACTAAAAGTCATTCGTCAATATATGTGGTCAAAGGATATAAATTATCAGGTCTAAAAACTATTGCTAACTATTTACAATTATATGAGCAAAAGCTCCAAATCTTTTATTGAAAAAAAAAAAAATGCACCTTCTAGTTTCACCCCCCAGCTAGCAAATTGGCAACAAACACAAAAGAGAGGAAGTCAATGTGGGAGAGCTTGTGAAAAGACAGGCATATGAATGCATTCATTGTTGATGAAACTAGTACAATTATTCTGGAAAGCAATATTCCCAGAGATTTTACTACTATATATATATATATATACACATACTTCATAGAAAGCTCTAACAAGAGAAAGTGATGAATATAGAAAAGCATAGGAAGACTAATATGAACTAAAGCAAAGCGAAGTAAATAGAACCAAGAAAACAATATATACAATCACCTTAACAATGTAAATAAAAAAGAACAACTACCACAGGACAACGAAAATTCAAAGCTGTAAAAAAGTTTGGCCTCCTGAGAGAGATATGAAAAGACACCCCAATCATTTGCAGAGATGTGAAACACTTCATATAATGTCAGGTTTTTATTTTTTCAATGCATGGATTGACTAATTTTTTTTCTTCTTACTCTTTAAAAAATTTTATTTGTTATAAAAAACTGTCCTTTGGGAGTTGGGAGAGTAAGAGAGAAATGGAAATGTAGATGATATAAAAATAATTTTTAAATATAACAAGCTACTTTAGAACATGACTGTTTCATTTTTGTCTTAAGTCAAACAAGCTAAACAAGTCACTTGGACCTAATTGTCTTTTTAATCTCTGACATCATATGATTTCTGTGATCTGACTTGGGAATAGAACTCAAGACTAAACAAAATTCAGGACAGAGGGCTCAAAGTTTGGAGCTCAAAGGCATTCTCATATATGTTGAAATAACATAGGACAGCCTGGGAACCTAAGCATTACAGGGGTCCTCAAACTACGGCCGCGGGCCAGATGCAGCAGCTGAGGACGTTTGTCCCCCTCATCCAGGGTCATGAAGTTTCTTTATTTAAAGGCCCACAAAACAAAGTTTTTGTTTATACTATAGTCCGGCCCGCCCAGATTTCAGGACACAAGTCAGTCACTGGCAAAGTAGGAACTCATATTTATAAACTAGTGTAATATTACTGCAAGTCAGCTACAGTAACTAACCAAGACTAAGATCAAGAAGTGTCACAAGTGATTTCAAAGTATCCACATGGATGAAAGAATAGACCCTTACAATATCAAAGAATTTTGCAACATTATTCATATGTTCAATGTGGGCAAAGGGCTATAAAGAAGAATAAAGACTAGGTCACTGTCTTAGAGAGGTTTCCAGTCCACTAGGAGAAACAATACAAGTAGACAAATAACTACGGCAAAAGGATCCACAATCTAGGAAGCTTCTAGTTCTAAATCTATGATCTTATACTCTGAGATAATCTATTTCTACAAACTTGGTCATATTCTCATATCAATTTAATACCATAGTGTGATCACATAAAAAGAAATTGGAAATAACTAGAGTCAGGGCCATAAAACCTGACCCTGAGATTCAGGCTCAGCCCCCTTACTGCATTAAAAAGAGTGATAGATTTACAGAAGAACTCTTGACCCATCCTGTAAGAATTTTACTGATCCCTCCCCCAAAATGTGAGTATGGTCATTAGCTACCATGTATATTTGACTTTAAGGTTTGCAAAACACTTTACTTATATGATTTCATCTGATCCTTATAGTAACTCTCAGAAGAAAATGCTATCATTTTCCATTTCATATCATCTCCATTTCATAGATTAGAAAAATGAAGCTTGCCTAGGCTTACATAGTAAATGTCTATGGTAAAACTAGAACTCAGGTCCTCCTGAGTGCAAGACTAGCATTCTTTTTACCATATCATTTAGCTATCTATTAGTACCTCTCCTTCTTCCCCACCCATATCAACTTGCATTTGTATGTGTATGTGAATTTATATTAGCTCAATAGAGAGAGTATTGGGGGGCCAGGAGTCAAGAAAACCTTAATTCAACTCTAGCTTCAGATATTTATTAGTTGCATGACTTTGGGCAAGGCACTTGATGTCTCTTTGCCTCAATTTCCTCATCTGGAAAATAAGGATAATAATATTACCTATTTCTCAGGGTTATTGTGAGGGTTGATTGAGATTAATAATAACAAAGTATTTAACACAGTTCTTGGTACATAATAGATACTATATAAATGTTATATATTATAATATTTATTATTATATTTATATCACATATTGCATTTATAATAATTATTATTATTACATATTCTCTCTATATAATGGAACACAACCTCTTTGAGGCAAGTATTGTTTCATCTTTGTCTTTGTATTCTTAAAACCTACACAGCTTTGCTATTTAATAAATGTTTATTTGTTGGTTGAGTGACTGACTGAATCTGGCTGCATGATTTTTTTGTTTTTTAGTTCTTTCAATCATGTCTGACTCTTTGTGATACTATTTGCAGTTTTCTTGGCAAAGACATTGGAGTGGTTTGCCATTTTCTTCTCCAGCTCATTTTACATATGAGGAATCTGAAGCAAACAGGATTAAGTGACTCACCCAGGGTCACATAGTTGGTAAGTGTTTGAGGTCAGATTTGTCTGAGGTCAGGAAAATGAGTCTTCCCGACTCCAGGCCTGGCATTTTATTGACTGAGCCATAATGCCTCTAGCTGCATGATTCTGCACAGGTATAAAGGACTAAGGTATTTCAGGGCAGGAACTGGTCACTTTGATGAGAAGCTTCAGGAAGACTTCATAGAAGAGATACCAATCAAGCTGAATCTTGAAAAATAGGTAGGATCACAATAATTGGGGATTATATAGAGTGCATCCAGGTATGCAGAACAGTATTGGCAAAGGTACAGAGCCAAGAAAACACCAAATGTGCTCAGAAAAGGGTAAACAGGCCCTGAAACAAAGCTGTGTATCTAAAAGGGAGTAGCAAAAGGATAAAGATTCAGGTTAGTATCAACACATTGAATATCTTGAGAACCAGGGTGAGTCAGCTAGACTTGACTCAGATGGTCCCACTTCGATCTGAGATACCCAAGCTGAGTCTCTTCCAGGTATTTCCTGTCATCACTTCTCTTTAATCTGAAGCAGAGTCAGGATAAGGCATTCATGTGAGCCCTGGGCAGGATTTGGAAATTATATCCCCATCAATGGAAATAGGAACACAATTTTCCCTCTTAAAAGAATAGGTATGTTACTGTCCACCGGAGGCTTGGAACCTTCACTGAACACACACAGCTTGATGTATCACAAAATAAATACCTATGGGCTATGGAAAGCAGACTTTTCTAGCATTAAAAATATGTGCATTTTTAAGAGTAACATTAAAAATCATTCCTAGCTGTATCCTTTTGTATGTGAGGCCTAAAGCAACCGCCTACCTTGACTAGGATTAGTTTTAGCACTATCTAAAAGTTTTTCTCTTTGGCTGGCCAGACCTGGGGTCATGCCCCTAGAAGAGGTGTTCTTAATATTCACACACAGTTTTGGGGGTCCATGTATAGATTTTAGGGGCTCCGTGAACTTGGATGGAAAAAAAAGTCTATCTTCCTTTTCATTAACCTCTAACGGAAATTATGTATTTCCTTCCCTTATAAACATAGGCAATAATGTGTAGGTATCCATAGGCTTCACCAAGGGGATCCATTATATAAGAAAGCCTGATAATCTCAACTCTAGAATATCTCTCCTAGTCATATCCTCCAAATCCAAATCAAGATCTGTAATAATCTCAAAGGAATAAAGTTACATGATGAACTAGATTTTGAGAATACTACTTTAGCTTCTGTAGGAAATCTGACTTTGTAAGTCAAGCTAGTTGGTTTTGGCCGGTCCTTGCATTAGAATCTCTAGAAATCACTCCTCTGAGAATCTTTTTTGGATGATTTTAGTTGGCTCACCTTTTTGCCCCTTCCTATCCATTTACTTGTATTCAATAGTTTGGATCCTCTTTGTCTAGTCAACAAACTTTTAAGGCTCTGATATGAGCAAGGAACTGTGCTAAGTACTGAGAATACAGAGACAAAAATGAAAGTCCCTGCTTTCAAGGAGCTTACATTCTAGTGGTGAGATACAATATGTAGCACCAAAGTTTATAAATACAAGGTAACTTGAGGAGTTGTGAAGGACAGCTTATGCAAAGGTGGGAGACTGAATGTCAGATTCAAAGAATGGCTACTAAATCAAATTGACTTGAACACAGTGTTTTAATGGGAATAATGAGAAAAAAAATTCTGCAATGGTGAATGGAAAATAAATTATGGAAATCTTTAAATGCCCCACCAGGAAATTTGTATTTTATCCTACAGACAAAAGAGAGCCATCAAAGATTCACAAACAGGGAAATAACACAAACCAATGTCTTTGGAAAATTAGTGAGAGTTTGGGAAGTGAAGACTGGCACAAGGAAGATTAATGAGGAGGTTATTATAACAACCTAGATAAGAAATGGTGAAAATCTTATGATGAAGATAGAATGGAGGGAAAAGGAAGTGAGCAAAAGATGTTTTTTTTTTTTTCCTCCCTGCAGTCAGCCACTTGCCTCTTGGACTCTATGATCTAATCCTCCGCGTATGCATATATACGCACATAAACGTGTGAATAGACATGTTTTATTGTGTGTATAGTTATTATATATATAGATAGATGCATACCTATAGGGATGTATAATTATATTATGCATATTTATCATATATATACATACATGCATGCCTATAGGAATGTATAATTATATTATGTATGTATACATATTTGTTCTTTGTGTGTGAGGGGGTAATTTTCAGTCCTTCAAAGCCTTACCTGATCAAGGGTACCTTCAAGTGCATATCCAATTATATAATTCCCTTGTGTGCAACCTTTCATGGTGAGCACCCCTCCCTCCTTTTACTTCCCTCCTTCCTTTACCCCTCTCCATTCCATACCAAATACAGTCAAAATTCCCCCGTTTCTCAAAGTCCTGTGCTGGCTCTAAGAGACCAAGACCAAAAGGCCAAATCATCCATATGTTTATCCTAAAGAAAAAAATCACTTAGGAGGGACATGACAACCACCTTCAACTGTTTGAGGGACCAGGCTTATTACTCTTAACCCCAGAGGGAAGAAATAAGAGTAACAAGTAGAGTTTACAGAAAAGCAGATTTGGGCTCAATATAAGGTGCAGTAGGAAGAATTCCAGGCTTGGAATCAAGAAGACTCATCCTCCTAAGTTCAAATCCAGCCTCAGACATATTTACTAGCTGTGTAATTCTGGGCAAGTCACTTAACCCTGTTTGACAGTTTCCTCATCTGTAAAATGAGCTTTTAGGGAATGGCAAACCAAATGTCTTTGTCAAGAAAATCCCAAATGGGATTATGAACAGTCAGACTTAACTGAAATAGAACTGGACATAAGGGGAAAAAAATTAATGCTTAAAATTGTCCAAAAAGAAAATGGGCTGCTTAAGGAAGTTGTTGTCAGGCTCCAGAAAGCTTCAAGTAGAGCTTGGAGGTCTGCTCAGGTGCAACTGGAACTAGATAATCTCTGGGTTCCCTTCCAACTGAGAAGATCTGTGCTCTGTATTCTTTTTGCTAACATAGACATCATCTCTTTAAATTATTCCTGTTTCCTTCCACATCTGCATACTAAAAGGCAAGTACCACTGACCATCTGACAGTGTAAGGGATGTAATAGATGGGAAGAATACTTGATTTGGAATAAAAAGACCTGATTAAAGTTCTTATTTTGACACTTACTACCTGTGATCACTATGTGTGATCTAAGACAAATTATCTCACTTCTCTAAGCTCCAATGCCCTCCATTTAACTCTATGACTATTGGCTCATGATGAAACTTCCAGGGAGAAAACTGATAAACTTTCAGGGTATATTAAAGTATATTTTTTCACTTTCTTTATTTTTCTTGTTTTTAGAATTTTTTAGCAAATATGAAATGTTTTGCATTATTTTATATGTATAATAGATATCATATTGTCTTCTCAATGGGAGGAGCTGAGAAAGGGAAAGAATTTGAACTCAAAAATTATTTTAAACTGAATGCTAAAAATTAATGGCTGATATTTTGAAAGAAACTTTTTTAAATTAAAAAAGTTTAGTGAATATTTATTAAGTGTTTCTTATGCTCAAGGCACTTCTCTAGCTCTGGAGGGTACAAATATATCTACAAAATAGGAATCACACTTGTATTAATTACCTCAGAGACGTGTTAGGAGGATCAAATGGATATAAAGTGCTTTGCAATGGTAAACTGCTATCTAAATGCAAGCCTTAGAGCTCTCTCAGAAGGGTCATAGCATTAAAGATTTTGAGCTGGAAAGAACCCTACAGCTCATCTAATCAACACCATCTCTCTTTTACAGATGAGGAAACAGGCTTAGAAAGGGGAAACTACTTATTCAAGGTCATACAGGTAGTCATCAACAGAGTAAAATTTGAATTCAGGTCATAGCATCATTGGAATTTAGAGTGAGAGCTAGACAGGACCCAGTAAGTCTTCTAGTTGTACCATTTCATTTTATAGATGACTCAATTGAACCCCAAAGAAGGGGTTAATTAATAAGTAGTAAAAGTCTAGATTCAAATACAGATGTCCAAAGTCAACCCTTTTTCATTATCATATACAGTTAATATGGAATTGAATTGATAGTCTTCCTTCTATTGCCACCCATATCCTATCTCACCTTGAGCATCATGCAGGTACTGAGCTAGAGATTGGAGGCACAATGAGAGGTACCTACTGATTTGGGTAAGGTGGGATTACAGGGTAGTGAAGGAGAGAAAAGAGCCAAGAAAATGCGTATTTTATTCCTTAGCTTTGGCTTCTTGAATTCAAATCTGGCTAACTCCCATAAATATTTCATCCCCTTCTTCTCAAAATCACTGCCACCATACTTTTCCTCATCCAGCCACTTCCAGAGAGAGAAAAGCTAAGTGGAGAAGGAAAAGATAGTCAGAGATCATTCTGACAGAAACAAGCCCATTTATCCTTTTCTGAAGATTGACTTTCCACTCCTCTGATAGTCCAACTACCTTGTTTATTTCCAATTTGCACCCTACCTGGCAGATTTCATGTTCCAACCTATTTATTTTGTACTCTGGCAGGAATTTTGCTTTTTTAAAAGTCAGCCATGTAGTAGTGTTTTCAGCTCTGATAAACCAATGAGTCCTTCTCCTTTTGTAGCATAAGTCTCTTGCTCTTCAGTCACTGAATTCAGGTCATCTAACCCTTTTTGTTCTTCCACTGAAGTATCCAGATAATCACTCCATGCCTGCCTTGGAAGATTTAAAAAGTGTCCTAATTGGGTGTCCCAAGTCCACTGCTGACACTTTGATATTTAATTTCTCCATTTCTGGATCTTATGCCTCTTCTCAGCATTTGGTCCTTCCTTTCCAGTCCCAGGATTCAACACTTTCCACTTATTCTCAGGATTTACTCTCCACACAACTTTTAAGATTTCCTTGACCCATTCCTAGGTCCCAAATGTTTATTGTTCTATGATTATATTATACTCAATATAATCAACAAGTATTTATCAAATGCCTACTATGTGTGAGGCACTGTGCTAGGCACTGAGAGCATAAAAACAATCAGTGAAATGATCAAAACTCACAAAGAGCTTATGTTGTAACAGCAGAGAATCTAGTTGTTTACATTACTTTCAATGGAAGAAATAAAGTCACACAAAAAATTCAAGCACATTTTAAAAAGACCAGAGTTTGGGAGCTAATCTTTATTCCTGCTTTTAATCTGTGGTTCTAACTACAATGGCCAAACCTTTAGCAGGCTTCCAAGTTAAAGAAGTTGAACATTGGGTTATTGATTTTCCCTCAATCCCCTAATATGTTAATCACACTGTTCCCTGAGGTCCACTGGCCCATGAAATTCTCTTTTTTGATACTTAGTATGTTCTGATCCATTCAGACAGAGGCCTGGTTCAGTACAAAGAACCTTATACACGGAACCAGTAGAACTTAGCTCCCTTTCTGGTCCAGTCACGGCTCAATATATGTCTCCAAATACTTGAAGGATTATTATGTGGTAATGGGAGTAGTCTCATTTTATGTTGCTACAGAGGGGAGTGGGGAAGATGAAGGGAGCAAAAGAACAAATAGAAATGTAAAGACGCAGATATCAATTGAGTAAAAGAAAGAATTTTTCAACAAGTAGAATTATTAATGAAATGGGTTTGTAGACGAGTGAATTCTTCGTCACTAAAAGGGTTTGAGAAGAGAAAGATGGAGCCAAGATGGAAGGGGGAAGTTGGCATTTTTGCCAAGCTTTCCCAACACACAGAATGAAAAGACTTTAGACACTGGGGTAAGGGGCTGGTCAAGAAGCACATTGCACATTGCAGAAGAAGCAGCATCAGCTATGGGGTGATGGGTAGCAGCCAAACACTGGGGGACAGTACGGGGACTAAGCATCTAGTGAGAAAGAGATCCCAGGAGACCTCTGTACTAGCACTGAGCACAGAGGTAGGTGCCATTTAGCAGCTTTGTCACTAATTACCCAATTCTGGATCACAGTTCCAGGATAGAAAGGAGTTGTTGCAGTCACAAGGAAATAGGAGTTATTATCTTTATAAAGATTAGAGTGCAAACCTGGAGAACAATGACCAGAGCTCTCCCTGATTCACACCCCTTTGAAAATACTGAAAACTTACAGGTACCCACTGAGCCATAAAAGCAGCAAAAGCTCATAAAAGACAAAAGCTCCTGCCAGATGTCTCCTCTCTTCACCTGACCCCCAGAGGTGAATAGAATCCAACTCTATATAAAGTTTAAAGTCAAGAAATACTGTGGGAACATGTGGAAAAATGTTTGTGGCAGCCCTTTTTGTTAGTGGCAAGAAACTGAAAATTGAGTGGATGCCCATCACTTGAAGAATGGCTGAATAAGTTATGATATATGAATGCTATGGAACACTATTGTTCTGTAAGAAACAATCAGCAGGATGATTTCAGAGAGGCTTGGAGAGACTTACATGATCTTATGCTGAGTGAAATGAGCAGAAACAGGAGATCATTATACACAGCACCAAGAAGACTATACGATGATCAATTCTGGTGGATGTGGCTCTCTTCAACAATGAGAGGATTCAAACCAGTTCCACTTGTTCAGTGATGAAGAGAGCCATATACACTCAGAGAAAAAAACATGGGAACAGAGTGTGGAACACAACATAGCATTCTCATTCTCAGTTATTTGCTTGCATTTTGTTTTCTTTCTGTTTTTCTTTTCCTTCCTTTTTGATCTGATTTTTCTTGTGCAGTAAGATAACTGTATAAATATGTATACATATATTAGATTTAACATGTATTTCAAATATTTAACATGTATTAGACTACCTGCCAGATAGGTGAGAGAATGGAGGGAAGAAGGGAAAAATTTGAAATAAAAGGTTTTGCAAGGGTCAATGTTGGAAAAATTACCCATGCATATGCTTTGTAAATAAATTAATTTAAAAAAAAGAAATAGTGTGGGGAAATGAGGAAATAGCAAAAAAACAAACAAACAAACAAACAAAAAAAAAAACATAACCACAAAAAAATGTACTATGGTCACAAGAGAAGTTCTAGATACAAACTCTTAATAAGACAATGACTTGAAAACATTTAAAATCCAAAAGGAAAAGAAAAGTGGATTGAACACAAGTCCAACAAAAATCCCGAGAAAAGGTAAAGGAAAAGCTTTTAAAAAGAAGGGAAATTTTCTTTAAAAATCAAATAAAAATGGTAGAGGAAAACCTGGGAAAAGAAATGTAAGTAATGCAGGAATATTATGGAAAGCAAATTAGCAACTTAGTAAAAAAAAAAAAAAAAGAAAGAAAGAAAGAAAGAAAGAAAAGAAAAGAAAGACACAAAAATACTGAAGCAAAAATCTCCTTGAAAGGAAAATTGACCAAATTGTAGAAAAGGTGTATACCTTAAAAATGAAAAATTGCTTAAATGAAAGTTAATGACTCCACAAAATGCCAAGAAACAATATTTTAACTCAAAATTTATTTTTAAAAAATAGAAAATGTGAAATATCTCATCAGGAAAAAAAATGGACTTGGGAAACAGATTGAGAATGTCAAGATATATTAGGAGACACCTTGTTTTCTGATGCTAAAGCCCAGCAAGCAAACTGTTTCCTGAGCTTTACATAAAAACATCCTTTTGTGCTTATTTTCTGAGCGTGGGCAAATACCAATAGACACGAAGCACTGGTATGAAAGGACTACTATTGCTATACTACACTGTTTGACCCCTTGTCTAGCTACAAGTATATAAAACCAAGGTTTAGCCCAACTGCTTCAGATCTTCCCACTAGGAGTAGTGTCCTGGCACATGTGTACTTATTTGCAAGCCATTTCTCTTCCTTTGAAATTAAACTTCTGGGGGCAGCTAGTTGATGTAGTGGATAGAGCACCAACCCTGAAGTTAGGAAGACCTAAGTTCAAACCTGACTTCAGCCACTTAACACTTCCTGGCTGTGTAACCCAGGGCAAGTCACTTAACCTCAATTGCCTTAGAGGAAGGAAGGAAGGAAGGAAGGAAGGAAGGAAGGAAGGAAGGAAGGAAGGGAGGAAGGGAGGAAGGGAGGAAGGAAGGAAGGAAGGAAGGAAGGAAGGAAGGAAGGAAGGAAGGTAGGAAGGAAGGAAGGAAGGAAGGAAGGAAGGTAGGAAGGAAGGAAGGAAGGTAGGAAGGAAGGAAGGAAGGAAGGAAGGAAGGAAGGAAGGAAGGAAAGGGAAGGAAGGAAAGGGAAGGAGGGAGAAAGGGAAGAAAGGAGGGAGGGAGGAAGGGAAGAAAGGAGGGAGGGAGGAAGGAAGGAAGGAAGAGAAGAAGGGAAGGGAGGAAGGGAAGAAGGGAGGGAGGGAAGAAGAGAGGGAGGGAAGGAGAGAGGGAGGGAAGGAGAGAGGGAGGAAAGAAATTAAATTTCTGTTTGATTTCTGTTTTTCCTATCTTTAGCTTGCTCTGTTTGCCTCTAACCACTAATTGGTGTCAGAAGTGGGATTGGATGCAAAAACTTCGATTCTTCAAGACCAGAGGTAATGGATCATCATCAGAGATTTATTTCTTTGGAGTCACACACACACACACACACACACACACACACACACCCCTAGTAAGTTCTCCACCCTTCTCCCTCCAATACTGAGCTCCTACCTTGGTTGAATCTAGCTTTTTTTTTTTTTTTTTTTTTTGAGGAAAACTCCAGAGCCTCTTCAGTATCTCAGTTCTTCTTAGATTATTCTGATAAGAATATTTTTTCTCAAGCTGCATACCTCTGTTAATTGACCTCTCTGTTCACTTATTTTTTAACTGTGGATCTCTATAAAATTGTAACTGCATGCCTCTTGTCCATCTATGTGTCTCTGTTGTTTTTTAAATGGTATGCCTCTGTAAAGTTGAAACTGCATGCTGTTATAACTACATGTCCCGTATGGACTATGACTGCATGTTTTGTTCCATTTGTATCTGTCTTGTCATTTTATCTGTGTTTGAGTCTTTATAAAATGTAATATGTCTAAGTGGATTCTATAATTTTGAAATATTTAAAATGCAGTCAGCCAGAAAATTTTTTAAGGACTATAGCCGGAGAGTTTAGAACATTAAGAGAAAATAATGGACTTTTGTACTTGAAGCAATTGTCCCAATAAGCAAGACTAACTCCCACTTTAGGCCATTTTAGGCTTTCCAAAAGATATTAAGTAATAAGAAAAAAAGTCAGATAATCAAAGTTTGTACAATGTCTAAAAACATTTTAGCAGATTAAGGAATCTGAAGACTAATAATTTTAAGATTGCAGAGGAGTATTTTTGAGATCTTGGGTAATTTCAGAATTCCCTCCAGAAATACCTTAACATGTCCAGAGGTACCACTTTATTTCTAAAAAATAAGGATTAATTTTTATAAAAGTTAAAAATAGAGATAGAATTTTCTCTTGAAGAATATCTTCGTTGCTCTAGAACAATGAAAGTAAAGCAGCTAATTTTGAAATAATCTCAGATTTAAAAAAAAATAGGTAAATGGTTTGCACTTTATAGCAATCTCTTGTTAACTCCTCCTTGACGATACTTGTGACTCCCCCAGGTCAGAGACCCTCTCCCTCTTATTCTGCAATCCCTCTCATGTCACAACAGATTCTCAAATCTGAAGGGAAAAAAATTACAAAAATGTGAGGAAACTTCCAGTTGCTGGAATTTATTAACTGTTTAATCTCAGGCAAATTATATTATATTTGTTTGCCTCCATTTCCTGACCTGTAAAGAGAAAAATAGTAATGGTACTCAACTCCCAGGGCTGTTGTAAGATCAAAATAATATAAATGATTGTAAAATGCTTAATACAGTGACTAGCAGATGATGCTAAGCACTAAATTATTATTATTTCTTTAATTCTTTGTAATTGTTCCATACCGATAAATCTAAAGTAGTTTTAAAATGCCAAAGGTAATAAGGTCAGTTATATGTGGTAATTTAAAAATTCAGTCAATGCCATCTAAAGTTTTATTTCACCTTTTAAATACATGATATTGTTTGTTATTGTATTCCTAAATTCTCTTATATCATATAATTTGAGAAACCATTGTAACAGAAATGCTATTAGACAGAAATGCTAGTTATCTGAATGCAGTTATACATAAATTAGACTTGTTAAAGGATATAATAAAAACATGTATTTGCAAACAAATATTTAATGAGGTATATGTTATAAAAACAAATAACAATAATAATAGTTAAATAGAGAATTTTTGTGTGAAAATTCTTGGCTATTAGTGAAACATCAGAAAAGATATTCAGCCCTAAGATGCGGTTAGTGGAAATTTGCTATTTAAGGTAAAAATTCCTGGGACTACAATTTACTATTGTTTTGAGCTCTGATTATGGGGATAGTTATCTGGATAATCATGAAGCCAGTAGTAGAAAATGTCATGTGCTGCAGTCTGGGAACTTGTCTAAAGATGGATGTCTGTGCCTGAGAAAAGTTTTGGGGACAACATTAGCATGACCTGGATAGATTCCTTGTGATTCTATTTTTCCATTGTGCAATTTCCTTTCCAAAATGGAAATTTCCTGTCTGGATAATCTTGAGCTTTGCCCTGTAACTACCTGACTGGCTGTCAGACACAACTCATGACTGGAATCAAACAGAGTTAAGAAGTTTCTCCCACCCCGTTATAATTATGTCCCTCTTTTTCCCTTAATAGAAATTTCTATAATCAAAAATTTTTGTAAGTACAATACGAAATCTACTAAATAATAGATTGATACCAAAACATCTCTGAATTACTATATAATAGGCTACAAGTATAAACATCTTACAATTGTAATCTATATTTGTAGTCAAATTATAATATTGGGGTGATATCCTGCCTAAAATGGAAATAATATGCCAAACATATGATGTAAAAATTTTCTAAATTAATAAAATAAGGGAAGCAAAGTGATGTAGTGGATAGAACACCAGCCTTGAAGTCAGAAGGATCTGAGTTCAAATTTGACCTCAGATACTAAACACTTCCTAGCTGTGTGACCCTGGGCAAGTCACTTAACTCCAATTGCCTTAGCAAGATAGATAGATAAGCAACTTTTGAGAAAGGAGCAGGATTATAGGATTGGTTTTCAAATTTACCTATCCTGGAAATTCAGGCTTTGAGTATGTTTCAGTATTAATTTCTCAAAATTCGATTAAGATCTTCCACATGAATTATGTTGATAATTGCAAAAGACAAATGAAATTATTTTCCCAGTTTAAGGTATCTGCCTGATAATCTTAAAGGTCAGAAGAGTTCATTTTGTAGTTGGGCCCTCATAATTTGTTTTGAAAATTTTTATATCAGATGCAGGATGTAGCTAAGGATAGAAACAGCAAATTATATATAAACTAAAATTCTCCAAAGTTTCAAAATTAAAGAACTAAATTTAAATTATTGCACTAAATTATCCCAGAATTATCTGGGAACCTCTAGATTTGAAACTAGAGGAGCAGAGTCCTCTTCAAAACTATCCTGAGAATAAAGCCTATTGTCCAAGAAATGATGTCTATGGACCAGATAGCTATTTGAAACATCTGGGACTCAAAATGTGCCGATTAAATGGATATTGAGAATGGGTTATTAGGATACAAGGAGACTTGATATTAATTAACATTGGTGATAATTATTATATTGTTTTGCATGGTTTCTGTTTAAATTTGGTGACATGCAAATCTCCCTTCTCAAAACTAGTCCATTGTGAGTATTCTAAGTAATTTGATCTGCATCTGACTTAATGTAAGTAAGCAATTATGGGAATTGTGAGAAAACCTTATTGCACTGTTTGAACCTAACCCTGCATGGCTAGGTAACTGGACCATTTCTTGTGCTGTTTAATGATTCTTAACCAAGGATCTACGTTGTGCTGAACAGAAACTCAGATCCAAAGACTGATAGAAGTTTTCTCACAACTGGCAACCCATATATCTTCTAAGTCTCATACCAGGTCCTTTTAACTGCTGCCAAACTTGTGAATATGGACTCCTGGATGATCTGAAGAAAGATTCTGCTCTGAGTGTATAGCAGAACCTTCCAAGGATCTCAAGGATGGTCTAGTACGGACCTAGAAGCAGTCAACATCTAGGTGACATAAGTGTCTCAGGATTTTGGATGAGAGTTGAGTTTATCATCCTTGTGTTTTTCTTCTTCCCTTTTTTTTATGTGCCCAATTGCCAAGTCCCTGATTCAAGTATATTTTGGCATTTTCTCTTTCTACATTCTTGGTCCTCTTCTCCTTTTTGCTTACAAACAAATAATAGCTAGCAATAATGCCTGGAACACATTTCCCAGATATGTCCTTTTGGCAACATCTCATCCTGATCCAACTTGCCTCCTGTGGCATCTTAGCTTATACCTGTCTCTCCTTTATTGGTCAGAAGGGTCAAGTTTCTTTTAGATCCCCTCTTTTTCACCAAAAGGGGAAATTATCAAGATACTGTTAACTGGTGCTCTATTTTCCAGAGCTAAGGCCCAGCTTGACATAAGAACAATCCTTTGTATTCACCTTCTGAGCTTAGGCAAACATTAACAAGTCCAGACATGAAGTCCTGCTATGAATAGACTTTTTGTCTTTAGACAATCTTGCCTCACTGTTGCTATTGTGCCTCACCACTTTTGCTATACTACACTGCTTAACCTTTATCTAGTCAGAAGTATATAAATTAAGGTTTAGACCCACTGCCCCAAATCCCCATACTAGGAGTGGGATCCTTGACATGTATTCTTGCTTACAAGTCATTCCCCTCATTTTGAAATTAAGCTACTGTTTGATTCCTGACTCTCCTGTCTCTAGCATGCTCCATTTTACTCTGGCCATCCACACACAGGCTAGAGGTTGGTCCAGACTGATTGAAAAAATAATTTAAGAAATATTAAACTTCCTGAAAGTCATGATCAAAAAGAGAGAACCTAGCTATCCTATTTCAAGAAAACATGCAGGAAAACTGCCTAGATATTATACAGCCAGAAGGTAAAATAGAAGGCAGAACAGAAAGAATGGAATGATCACTTCCAGAAAGAAATACCAAAATGAAAGCTCCCAGAAATACTATGCCAGTACTCCTGTGTGAAGGACAAAATACTAAAAACAGCCATAAAGAAATAATTCAAATGCCATGAAGTCATAGTCAGGATTTAACAAGCCATCATTATAAAGAAGACGTTTAGAAAATAATATTCCAGAAGGTAGTCATCTAGGATTACAACCAAGAATAATGATTCATAACTGAGTATAATCTTTTAAGGGGTGTAGGGGTAGGAAATGGACATCTAATGAAATAGAAGACTCTCAAGCATTACTGATGGAAAAAAACAAAGTCAAACACAAGATTCAGTGAATCTTGTGAAAGAGATATCATAAAGAGCATAATAAAGTTGAACTCCTTATATTCTTATAAGTGAAGATACAAATAACTTCTAAGAACTTTATCATCATTAGGGTGATTAAATGGAGTCTAGACATAGGGAGTCTATAATGTTGGGATGATCTTTTGTTTATGAGAATGATAGAGCTAGATAGGAATAGGGCTAGAATAGAATATTATCCTTCAGTTAAAGTTATAAAGGCAAGAATAGCAATCAAAACAGTCAAAATACAAGCAAAAATAGACTCATTTTAGATAAATGGGGGGGGGTACCTATATCTTGCTAAAAATATCATGTGTGCATGCCCTTTTATCCAGCAATGTTTCTAGTGGGCTTGTATCCTAAAGAGATCACAAAGGAGGGAAAGGGACCCACATGTGCAAAAATGTTTGTGGCAGCCTTTTTTGTAATGGCAAGGAACTGAAAACCAAGTGTTTGCCCATCAACTGGAGAATGGCTAAATAAGTTATTGTATATGAATGTGATGACCGTATTAGCACTCTAGATACCTTAGAATCAGCGGGAATTAAGATAAGCAAAAGTCCTGGGTCTTTATTCTTGGTCTTTAGAGGCAGGATTGAATTGGATAGAAGCAGAATCTCCATGACCTCCTTCTTCCTCATCTACCGCCAAAGTGACCCTGGCTAGTCTTACTCCACCTCCTAGTCCCTCCCAAAATTCTCCGTATACACCAATCATTGAGCCAGCACAGGATAGTGGGAAGGACCATTTTCCAAGTATATGCTTATAGAGTATCGTCCAATCGGTAATTAGCCTTAAGTGCTCAGTTGTCCAGACCTCAGTGCATGAACTCAAGAGTTTCAGCCCTCTACATATGAATGTTATTGGAATGTTATTGTTCTGTAAGAAACAATCAACAGGATGATTTCAGAGAGGCCTGGAAAGATTTATATGAACTGATGCTAAGTGAAATGAGCAGAACCAGGAGATCATTATACAAGGCAACAGCAAGATTATATAATGATCAGTTCTGATGGACATGACTCTCTCTCATCAGCAATCAGATGATTCAGATCAGTTCCAATGGCCTTGTTTTGAAGAAAGCCATCTGCACCCAGAGAGAGGACAGTGGGAACTGAAAACAGACCACAATGTAGTATTTTCATTCTTTTTGTTATTTGCTTAAATTTTGTTTTCTTTCTCATTTTCTTTCCTTTTTAATCTGATTTTTCTTGTGCAGCATGATATTTGTAGAAATATGTATAGAGGAACTGCACATGTTTAACATATATTGGATCACTTGCTGACTGGTGGAGGGAATGGGGATAAGGGAGGGAAAAAATTAGAACACAGGGTTTTGTAGGGGTGAGTGTCAAAAATTATTAATGTATATATTTTGAAAATAAAAAGTTTTAATTTAAAAAATAAAAGATATCATGGACAATGAATTAATATCAATATTTAATACATATGTACTACATGGTATAACATTGAAATTTCTGATGAAAAAATTAAGTAAATAGCAGGAATAAATGGACAGTAAAACTATTCTAGTAGGAAACTTCAATGTATTTCTTTAAGATCCAAATAAATCTACCTTAAAAAAAAAAAAAAGAAAAAAGTTAAGATGAATAGAATTTTTAAAAGTTGGATAGAATAGACTTCTCAAGAATATTGAATGGGAATAAAAAGAATTATACCTTTTTTCTCAAGTGACATTGTTGTAGTTCATTATTTTTGAAGAGGATCAAAAACATCAAAGAGTGAGATCTTGACATATATGAATTGGATTTAAGTGAGGCAGACTTATGCAAAATTATCAGTCTCTCTCTCTCTCTCTTCCAGAGTCTTTGAAGTCCAGTGGCCAAAAAAAATCAACATGACTGGCAATGGTTCAGAATGCAATGGATGACCAAGCTCTAAGAGCTCCATAATTCCAGCTGCCTTCATGGCCACTGGAACAAACTGATCTCATCTATTTTACCAGGAAAAGTCTTTAGATATTCTCCTAGTCCATCGAGGCATTTGATGCCCCTTGGTTACCCTCAACTGATAGTTTAGTCCATCTGACAAGAAGGTTTAACTGGGGTGTGACTGCTACTCATGCCATAGTTTCTTGGAGCCATAGGTGATAGTTGGCTAAGAAGCAAACACCAAAGGTGGGGTGTATGAGATATTCAAGAAGGGCTAGCAGTCCTGATGTGAGGGTTTGCTGAGCTCTTTTCAGGGCTCTTATCTACTATTGTTGACCACTTAGTGTCTATGTGTATTCCTTATCACTGCCCTAATAATGATAGTTTTTAGGAGTTGCACATAACATCTTTCCACATAGGAATTTACTGAATATCTTGTGATTATTCTTTCATGTTTACCTTTTGATACTTCTTTTTAGTCAGTGTCAAATTATCTATTCAGCCAGGTGACACGGTGGATAGCATATCAGACCTAGAGTCAAAAAGACCAATCTTCCTGAGTTCAAAACTGCCCTGAGACACTTACCAGCTGGATGACTTTGGACAAGTAACTTAACCTTATTTACCTCAGTTTCCTCATCTGTAAAATGAGCTGGAGAAGGAAATGGAAATCTTTCCCAGAAAACTCCAAATAAATTTATGAAGAGAAAGACATGACTGAAAAGAACTGAACAACAGGGAGTAAAATTCATTAAAATAGAAGCTATTCCCCAATTGATAAAGAGCCAATCTTTAGAGGGGAAAAAATAAAGCTATTTACTAATAGCATATTTTAAAATGCTGTAAAAGGAAAATGGCAAATGCTTGAGGGGATGTAGAGTTACATTAATATACTGTTAGTAGAGCTGTAAATTAGTTTAACCATTCTGCAGAAAAATTGGAATAATGCACAAAAAGTTATAAAATTGTACAGGAGATGAAAGAATGAGTAAAAGAATTCATGTCTTCAAAAATGTTTATAGCAACTCTTTTTTATGGTGGCAAAGAATTGAAAACTGAGGGAATGGAAAATAGACAAATAAGCTATGGTATATTATTATAATAGAATATTGTGCAATAAGAAATGATGAAAGGGATACTTTCAGAAAAACCTAGGAAGAGTTACATGAACTGATGCAAAGTGAAGTGAGCAGTACTAGGAAAACAATCTATATAGTAAACAGCAATATTATAAAGTTAACCGACTATGTAAGATTTAGTTAACTCTGATCAAAACAATGATCCACCATAACTCCAAAAGACTCGTGATATAAAACACTATCTATGTCAGATAGAGAAATGACAGATTCTGAATACAGATTGAAGCATATTTTTTCACTTTATTTTTCTTGCTTTTTTTGAAGACATGGCTAATGTGGAAATATATTTTGTATTATTTCATAACATATATTATATTTCTTTTAGTTTCAATGGGGAGAAAGGGGCAAAGGGGGGGAGAATTTGAAATAGGAAATGAAAATGAAATTTTTAAAGGAATTATTTGAGCAGAAATTTATGCATCATCAGTCCCGGAGTTAGGAAGACTTCTCTTCCTGAGTTCAAATGTGGCTCAGAAATTTATCAGATGTATCAGCCAGGGCAAAGCACTTAGACCTCCTGTAGTTTTCTCATCTATAAAATGAGATGGAGAGAGAAATGGCAAAACACTATATAGTATGTCTGCCAAGAAAACCTCATATGGAATCACAAAGAATCAGACCCAACTGAAAAATGATTTAATACATATAGTAGATAACTATCCATAAGAATGTTATTGCGTGGATTTATACATGGGGTCTGTGTGAGAAAATGAGTTTCTCTTAAAGATCACAAAGTTGCATGAATGTTGAGAGACCTCAGCTACATAAACAATTGAAACTTTTTTCAATCTTGTGCTAAATCAGTAATAAACAATCAATATTTACAATATATTTTATAAAGTGTTCTACATTCAATATTTTATTTGATTTTCAAAATGGCTTCATGAAGTGAGTAATGCATATTTTAATCCTTTTTTGACAAATGTGGAAACTAAGAAACTGACTTGTTCAAGATCATTTATAAAAGTCAGAGTCTAGATCTGAGCCCAAATAACAAACAGATTCATATATGTATAAATTGTGTGTGTGTGTGAGGGGAAAGGGGGGAGAAAATTTACATAGCCCATTAAGATTTATGACATGTTTTACCAAAGTTTCTAGCACTTAATAAATGCTAGGTGGTTAATTGACTACAAATATTATGCCATTTGATCCTCACAAAAACTTTGGGAGGTAAGTGCTAATATTATCCCTGTTTTATAAATGAGGAAGCTGAGACAAACATAAGTTAAGTGACCAGTCCAGAAATACACTACTAGTAAGAATCTGAAGCTGGATTTGAACTCAGGTTTTCCTAAACCCAGGCCCAGTGCTACATCCATTGTTTTACCCAGCTACAATTAGTTCTTCTATTTCCAAACTCTGGACTCTTTCTACTTATACCATATGCCTTCTTCCCATTTTATCAGATTTTTTTTTAAATGAAAAGGTATTTATCAATCACTTCCCTTTTGCAAAGCACTGCATAAATGCAATTTAATAATAATAACAAAAAATCTATGTAATGTTTTAATTTTTAAAAATGTTCTCCATACAAGGACTCATTTTTTTCCTTAAAAAGATGTTTCCTCAAACATCTTAGTGATGTATTCTGTTTTTAACAATACAAACATTTATAAATTGCTCCCTACTCTGTGAGAAGTCTCCTTTGACAAATTAAAACAATTGAGACAGCTAAATGGTGTAGTAGATACAGCACTGGCCTTGGAATCTGGAGGAGCTGAATTCAAATTTGGCTTCAGACACTTAACACTTACTAGCTGTGTGACTATGGGTAAGTTACTTTTCCTCAAATGCCTTGCCTCCCCAAATTAAAATAGTTAAGAAAAATTAACAATATAGTGAACTCATCTGAAAGTACACACAAAATTCCTCATCTCTAGCATCCTTCCACCTCTCTAACTTTATTTTATTTTTTTAACTAAAAATCTATTTTTTTCTCTCTCCTACCCCTAACCTCTTCTTGGGGAAAAAAATGAGAAAAGAAAAATAAATTCTCTGTAATAAATATGCATGATTGAGCAAACAAATTCCCTCAATGAGTGTTTATGAAAATATATGTCTCATTCTTCCCCCTAAATCTATTCTTTTTTTAGAAAGTAAGGGAAAATAGTTCCTTCTTCTACCAACGCTGCCTCTGATAAATTCTTGAATTG
This sequence comes from Antechinus stuartii, assembly GCA_016696395.1. NCBI lineage: Eukaryota > Metazoa > Chordata > Mammalia > Dasyuromorphia > Dasyuridae > Antechinus > Antechinus stuartii. The sequence continues at coordinate 41,179,179 of MU174354.1, forward strand.
CCTTGTTGATCAATTTATTTTTCAAAATCTGGAGGATGAAACAAAAACTATTATTCTGGACTTGATTCTGACCAAGCAAGAGAAAAAGAGTTTCTGAAAGAGACCGTATGGAAATCTTGAAATGTAATAAACAAGGCATCTTAAGGTTTATGATAAATGCAAAAAAACATTAGACAAAAACTAACAAGGATCCTGGCCCCTCATACAACTGAAGGACTTTAGAAAATAAAGGTGGGATCAATACTATGGTCTGAAATGTTTTTTTAAAACAGGGTTGGGTGAGGAAAAAGAGGCTCAAAAGGAATGAGAGCCTCTCAAGAATGAAATTCTTGGAACAAAATTATTATGGTTCTGCTAAGGAAAAAAAGAAGGAATCATCCAAAAAGACTGATGTGTCTATTCATCATTGAGCTCAAACTTGAAAATGACATAAGAAATGGAACTGACAGGTAGCTTAGGACACATACAATGCAGTTCAGTCCTACAGGGAGTGATGAGGAATCTTTTAAAACCCAGAATAAGGTGATCAATAGGTTATGATAAATAGGGAGATCATAAGAGTGCACATAACTGCTTTTGATAAGTTCAGATCACAAGACCCAGACAAACTGCCTCCCAAGGTGCTAACAGATTACGTGGCTATGAATCCTGAACCATTGTCAGAGAAAGTTGAAAGATTCTGGAGAACAGGAGAGGAACTATGGGACTGAGAAGGGCAAATGTCATCCCAACTTTTTAAAAAGTGAAGAAGTACAGTGTGCAAAATACACACAATTAAGCTTGACTTTGATTCTCAGCTAAATTCTAGAATAAATGTTAAAGAGCATGGTTGAGAGCATCTAGAAAAAGAAGCATGAATCACTGAAAATCATCATAGCTTCGCTAAGAGTAAGTCAGGCTAAGCAATCTCATATCCTTTTTTAAGGGGTTACTTGAAAGATGGATAAGGGAATGACTGTGAGTCAGTCAACTTGTATTTATAAAGTTCCCATTATGTGCTAAGTGATAGGTTTATCCCAAAAAAGGCAAAAACAAGACAAAACATAAATGAGAAAGAAACAAAGACAGAAACAGAGACAGAGAGAATTTAATTAGATACAGCTTAACTAGATTTTAGAAAATATTTAATATAGTCTGAAAAAGTAAGTGCCAGTAGAAAAAATGTGAGCTAGCATATTTCATGAATTTGTAACTAGTAATATGATTGTAATTCAAACAGTAGTCGGTGGCTTGACAGAAGGAGATATCTAACAGAGTGATCCAGGAGTCTGTCCTAGGTCCTGTGTTTTATAGCATTTTAATCAATCACCTGGAAAAAGGCATGAATTGCATGCTTATTCGGGAGCAATAGTTAATACACTGGATGTCAAGAGTCAGAACTTAAGAGACCTGAACATTGGGTTGAATCAAATTATATTCCATCTAACATGGGGATAAATTAAGTCTTATAATTGGGTTCAAAAACTAAATGTCACAAATACAAGTTGGGTAAGATATGGTTGGAGAGTAGTTCATCCAAAAGAAGATCTGGGGGTATTAATGGAATACAAATTCAATCTGAGTTAACAATGTGAGGTGTTACAACAAACAACTAATGCAACATCAGGCAACTTTAAAAGAGTTGAAGCATCCAGAGAAGAACCCAATGGTCCCCCTGTACTCTGCCCTCTTCAGATCATATTTAGAATTTGTGTTTAGTTCTAGAAAGACATATTCTGGAGAAGATATTGAAAAGGTGGGGGGAACATTCAGAGAAGGACACCCAGGATGGTGATTGTTTTCAAGATAATTTCATGCGAGGCTCAGTTGGAAGTAACGGAATATTTAAGGGAACAGAAAAGACTAACAGGGGATACAATTACTATTTTCAAATATTTGAAAGTTGGTCACATAGAAGATGGATTATGATTATTCTGCTTTTGGATCAGAGGTCAAAGTAACAAACAAAATTACCATTCTAGGCTTGATATGAGGAAAACATTCCACTCCATTAAAGCTCTCCCAAAGCAGATAGGACTGATTTAGGAAATCAAGGTTGCTGCATCCTTCTTAGAAATCTTCCAACAAAGGTTGCAAGATCATTGGTCAAAGATATGGTTGAGTATTTTTAAAGAAGGAACTAGATTAAATGCTCTTGAAGGTCTCTTCCAATATTGTGACTCAGGAGATGACAAAAAGGGTTTGGTTTGGTTTTGCCTTTTACAGCCACCATATCCTCTTAAAAGGAGTATCAAAGAAGATAGAAAAATGAGAAGAAATGAAACTACTGCTCCAGATAGATAAGACAATAATAGAGATGGAAAATAATATCTATTTTAGTCCAGGAAGAACAAAAAAAAAGTGGCTAACAGGAAATTGAAGCTTACCTTAAGCATAGAGATAGTTAGAGAGTACCTGCTTGCTTCCAATGAGTCCAAATCCCTGAAACAGTTGGTTGATGTGGTTGCTGAATAAGTTGTCATTGATCTTGGAGAAAGGCAGTGAATAAGACAGGCACACAAGACTGGAGACAAGTGTATGTTGTGCCAATTTTCAGGAGGGGAGAAAAAATTAACCACTCCAACTAGAGGTCAGGGAGCTTGATGTCAATTCCAGGAAATATTCTACAACGGATTATTAAAGGAATGGTTGGTGAGCATTTGAAAAGAGAAGTGATAATAATTACAAGACAGGATGACTTCATTTGGAATACATCATGCCAGACAACCCTCATTTCCTTTTTTGACAGGAATACTAGACTAGCTGATTAGGATAATACCATAGACGTTCTTTCCGTAGAATTTAACAAGGCATTACCAGACAAAGCCTCTCATGATTTTCTGCTAAACAAAATAAGAGAAATATGGGATAGATGATAGTACAGTTAGAAATAAGTTGATGCTGACTGGATGCCAGCCCACAGATCTCTAGTAAAATGCTACAAGGATTGGGTCTTAGTCTTGTTCAGTTCAGCAATACCAATACCAATACCAATAAATTGGATAATCAATTCTTAAATAGATGGTAAGTTTATCAAATGTTCAGATGATATGTAAGTAGGAGTGAGGTTGAATTTCTAAAGCAGGAATTCACAACTAAAATTCAAAGATATTTTAATAAGCTTCACCTAATGAGATGAATTTTTAAAGTAAATAAATACATGCTTCTTGGGCTCCAAAAATCAATATAGGATGAGGATTTATAAATGACTAGAAAATGTTTTGTGTGAAAAAGATCTGATGGTTTAGCATGCTACTATTTTGATGTGAGTCATCAGGGTGAATAAGGCAGCCAGAAAGCTAATATTAGTGTGAGCTGCATCAGGCACAGTGGCCAAGGCTAGAAAGTACCACTGTCCTCAGTCCTGGGCAAGTCCCAACTGTAATGCTGTTCTTAATACTGAATATCATATTTTGAGGACATTGAAAATCTAGAGAAAATACAAAGGAGGATAACCAAAATGAGGAGAAGTCTGAAGATCATGCCAATCCAGAATCAGCTGGGAAAACCAGTAGAAGACAAGGAGTTTAGCCATGAGAAGGCTTAGAGGGATCATGATAGCAGTTGTCTTCAAGTCTCTGAAAGGCTGTCATATGGAGGAAGAAAGATTAGAAATGGTCTTCTGGGCCACAAAGGACAGAACGGGGGCAATGCATGGAAGCTGAAGAGGCTAATTTTGGTTCAACTAAAGGAAAAAAATATCTTGACAATAAGAAGTGTATAAAAGAAAAATGGGTCACTAGAGAAGGTAGTATGGTTCCTTGTAACTGGAGGCATTTAAGAAGATGATCACTTTTTAAGAAGGCTTTAGACAGGAGTGGGACTAGATAACTTCTGAAATTCCTTTCACATGGGAGATTCTGTCTTTCTTTTTTTTCCCCAGATTTTCTTTTTCTTTTTAATAAACTATTGTATTTTCCCCAGTTATATGTAAAAGCAATTTTAATGTTTATTTTTAAAACTTTGATTTTCAGATTCTCTTCTTTCTTCCTTCTAATTCCCTTCATTGATAATGCAAGCAATTTGATATAGATTATATATGTATAGTCATATAAAACATTTCCATAATAGTCATGTTGTAAAAGAAAACAGACCAAAAAAAAATCCTCAAGAAAAATAAAGTTTGCTTCAATAGGTATTCAGATATCATCAGTTCTTTCTTTGGATATCAATAATATTTTTCATCATAAGTCCTTCAAAATTGTCTTAGATTATTGTATTGTTGAGAATATCTAAGTCATTCATAGGTGATCATCTTATAATGTCGCTACTTTATACACAACATTTCACTTTCCATCAGTTCATAGAAGTCTTTATAGGTTTTTTTCTGAGAGCATCCTGCTCATCATTTCTTATAGCACAATGGTATTCCATCACAGCCACATAACACAATTTGTTTAGCCATTCTCCAATCAATGGGTATACCTTCAATTTCTAATCCTTTGCCTCTAGAAAGGAGACATATTATAAATTATTTTTGTACATACTTTTTCTTTTTTGTTTTTTATCTCTTTTGGGATGCAGACCTAGTAGTATATTGCTAGATCAAAGGTACTCATGGTTTTATAGCACTTTGGGCATAGCTCCAAATTACAGAATGATCAGTTCACAACTCCACCAACAATGCATTCATTTTCCCTTTTCCCCACATCTCCTCTAACATTTGTCACTTTCCTTTTCTGTCTTGTTAGCCAATCTAATAATAATAGGTATTACCTCAGAATTATTTTAATTTGCATTTCTCCAATCAATAGTGAGTCATCACTCTTGTGATATCATTAGTCCTTTTTGAGAATTAAGGATAAACACCACCACCACCACCAAGAACAATATCAAAAACAAGCTTTCACTTGTCCCTCTTTGTGACCTTAAATAAGCCTGGTTCCTCAAGCTATAAAAATAGACAAAATCAGATAAAATCATTGAAGAACTAGCAATCCATATACAATCATGAGTTGTAAGTTCAGAAAAAAATTCCAGATTTAGAAGTCTAACAAGAGCAGGGCATGGGGGTGGAAAGAGGGTCATGGAAGAGGGATATTAAAGCATCAAATAAGAACCATGTTGAATTTATGACTGTTAATAAGAACAGAAGGTTGCTTATGCCTCTCTTAGATTTTTGTTGTTTATTTAATTTCACTCATGTCTTCATGGTCCCATTTAGGGTATTTTTGGACAAAGATCCTGGAATGACTTGCCTTTTCCTTTTCCATCTAATTGTACTGATGAAGAAATTGAAGCAAACAGAGCTAAGTGACCTGCCCAAGGTCACACAACTGGTAAGCATCTGAGTCCAGATTTGAACTCAGGAAGATGAATCTTCCTAACTCTAGGCCCAGCATGCTATCCATTATACCAACTAGCTTCCCCATCTCTCTTTGGTACTTCTGTTCCATTTTGCATTAAATGTATGTATGTTCCATAGTCCTTGATTATACCACAAAATTCATAAAAGTAGGAGCTAAGCCATTTATTTTTCTACCTCCCCTAGCTCTGAGTTCTACACTCTGCATGCACCTGTGCAAAAATATTTCATCATCTATAACTGAAAACTTTCAAAACTTCCTTAATAACCAGTCTCCTCAGGAGGTAGAGAATTCTCCATCCCTGAAGGTCTTTAGGTAGATATTGGATGACCATTTATCAGGAATCCCAGCAGCTCCCTGGTATCTCTAGGATAGGCTACAAACTGCTCTATTTGTCATAGAAAACTCTTCAAAACTCAACCCCCATCTACCTTGCCAGGGCTATTGCACATTACTCCCTTTTATGTATTCTATGTTACAGACAAAATGGTCCACTTGCTGCTCCCCAGATACATCAATCCACCTCCCCTCTCTAGGCCTGTGCACATAGGCTCTTCTTCCTCCTGGAATGTGCTCTCTTATTTTTTTCATCTCTGAAAATTCCTAGCTTCCTTTAAGAATCAGATCAATTGCCTCCTATCCTGACACTGCAAACTTTTGGATCAAATGAAATAATGTTTGCTAAAAAGCACTTAGCACATGAACAGAATCAGGAGATGCTGTACACCATAACAGCAACATTGTGTGATGATCAACTATGATTGACTTAGCTCTTCTCAGCAATGCAGTGATCCAAGGTAATTGCAAAAAACTCATGATGGAAAATGCTATCCACATTCAGAGAAAGAAAGCAAATTGAAGCATACTGTTTTTACTTTTAATTTTTTTTCCTTTTTGTTTTTCCCTTATTCTGATTCTTTTTTCACAAGACTAATATGGAAATGTTTTATATGACTATACATGTATAACCTAGATTGTATTGCTTGTTATCTTGGGAAGAGGGGAGGAAGGAAAGGAGAAAAATTTGAAACTCAAAATCTTACAAAACTGAATGTTGAAAATTATCTTTATGTATAATTGGAAAAAATAAAACACCATTAAATGAAAAATAATTTTAAAAAATAAATAAAACTTTTATAAAAATACTTAGTACATGGCCTGGCATACAGTTGGTACTGTATAATTTTTTTTTCCCCTTTCCCCTTCTTTTTCTCCCTAGTAATGTTGCTTTTTATTTACATTTGATATATTTACTGACTTTTTTAAATTTGCTTTTTTAATTTGGGGACTATTTCATCTTTATATCCCCAGTGCCTAGTACAATGCCAGGCACTCAATATGAACTTAATAAATGTTTGTTGAATAAATGTTACATATTCATGTGTGTGTGTGTGTGTGTGTGTGTGTGTGTGTGTGTGTATTTCAGATTGTTTGTCCTCTTTGGGATAGAGGAGATAAGGGAGGAAGGGAGAAAATTTGGAATTCTAAATTCTAATTTTTTTAAAAGAACAGTAAAATTTGTCTTCACATGTAGTTGGAAAAAAAATAGTGCTATTAAAAAAATAATGCTGTTGATAGAATTCATATTTTGGAGAAAGTTGAAACTTGTGAACTCTGTTGAAATTGAATGATTTTATGATTCTATGAGTTACAGGAGCATGTTAGCATTCTAGTGTCTTCCCAGCGGTATGTTCCCATGACTTCAGTCTAGTTTTGCCTACAATCTAACTTCTTCTCCTCAACTCCACTGGAAGTAGCCATGGTTGATCTCCAATTGATTTCCTATCACCATTCCAAATCATTTAGACCCAAATGAGCCTCGTTGTCCTGCCCTATTCTCTAAATGACCAAACCAGGTTACCATTCCCCCCTGCCCTCTGGATCCTGAAGAAAAAAATTAAAGGGCTCCATGTAGTTTCATCCTCACTGGGTGGTAGCTGCAATTAACCTCGCTTAGTCAAGGTTCAGCTTGACTTCCAATCAATGCCGTGCCTTGCTGTTAATGCATCAATACCTTTAACTCCTTCCTCCCTCCCATCACCAACTCTTCTCTCAGCAACCTTTGAATGAGGAAAGTCTGGTAATCAAAGCGCAGAAGGCATGGATTTTTTTTTTCAGGAGATCGGTCAGGGATAGGTTAAACTACTCATAGACTCAGACATTGACCTACCTGTTCAACAGACCTAGTGAAAAATCAGGAAGAACAAGGAATTTCATTTCTATTCTATTCTTAGTTGCCTACTTAATTTTTCTGTTTCTTGTCTAATTGAATTCTAAGTGGACTGGCTTTTACATCTCCTGGTACTCTTTCTCACTTTTTTAAAAATCAGGATCTTTCTCTAATGTCCACTCCCTGATTCCCAACTTACTCTATACCCTCCCCATTATCAGTCGCATCTTCTCATATAACTTCAACTATCCCTCTGTATGTACATGAGACTTCCCTCTCTTATGTACTTACTTAGCAATATGCAAGAGGTCATAGATACAGACTGATACAAACTGGCATCAAAAGGCAGCCAGTCTAATCTGCTCATTTTGCAGATGAGGAATTGCTAGAAGTTAGGAGACTTTCCCAAAATGAAATAAGTAATAAGCAGAGCTGGAATCTGAATCAGGTGGTTTGACTGAATCTAGCATACTTTCTGTATTTTAATTATTTTTGTATTTATTCTCCCCTGTCTGCTGGATGGCACAGTAGATAGAGCACTGGATCTAAAGTCAGGAAGACTCATCTTCTTGAATTCAAATCCTAAGTCTGACACTTCTATCTGTGCTAACCTGGGAAAGTCACTTAACTCTGTTTGCCTCAGTTTCCTCATCTGTAAAATGAGCTGGAAAAAAATGGCAAATCACTCCAATATCTTTGCCAAAATATCCCAAATAGGGTCACAAAGATTGGACAGAACTGAATAACAATCTGTTTTTCCTATTAGATTTTAAGCTCCATTAAGTAAGAGACTTGGGCTTACAAAAACTTCCCTTCTAATGACTTCAAACAATAAGCGCTTAATCAATGTATGTTGAATTGAATTGGTCCTTTCCAGAGAAATATAGAGCTCTTAAAAAAAAAAGATTGGTGGGGTTAGAATGGGGATGTCCCTAGAAATGCAAGCAAGACAGCAATATTATAGGCAAAGGATATTATTTTTGACACTTGGTTTTAAACAGTAAAATTCATTAAGATCATTTTCAAGTTTAATTTAGGTCTTTTTCTGTGTGAAAATTGGGGATGAGTTTAGATAACTTCTTCGGGTCTCTCTCTCTTAAAGTTTATACTGTATTTCTGAGAGGGAGACCAAGGACTAAAGTAGAAAAAATTGAGAACCTGGAGACCTGAATCACAGAACCTGCCTGCTTAACTTTGGAAAAGACTTTTAGCCTCTCTGTGCCTCAGTTTCTTTTCCTATAAAAAAGGGGAAGGAATTCAATCACATGGCCTCAAAGATCCTTTCCAGATTTAATATTCTAAAGAACCCAATATTCTTTAAATTCCCTCCTCTTTTCAGACATCAGACTTCTTATCTATAAAATCAGGAGGATAGAAAAATAAGGTCTTTTCTTCCCTCCCAGATCCAAATTCTGGGATTTTATAGATTGCCACCACCAATATCTGCCAAAGGGGAGCATGCTACCAAAAAAGGTTGAAGGGAGGTTGGTTAAAGATCCCTGACTTAAAACCAGTTTCTACTGACTCCAGATTCATTTCTTTCACTGGTCCTCAGATTGCTTCCTGATCAAAAAGAAGAAATAGAGAACCATGTCCTCCTTCCCTGCTACATACACACAACAGGTTATTCAGGGGGTTGGGAATTTTTTTTTTGAGAGTGGGTCTAATATCATTCAGGCCTGGAAGAAGAGTAGTCACTCAAAGGCTCCATCCCATTAGTGATTAGCACAGAAGCTTTGACTTGTAACATTTCTAGTACTGGTCAGTTTGCCCCTTCTTGGGTACCCCCTCACTCCCAGAGTTTCTCCATATTGGTGCTGTACGTAGTGCAGATGTCCAAGAAACTTTAGTACATTTCATCTCTGAACCCCTAATCTTAAGTAATCTACTAGTCTCAACCTCCCCAGTCACTATGATTACAGGCCACACTTTACCTATCTCAGTGGCTCATTCCCAGCTGCTAAACATTAACAGAATCTAACAAAATAAGGGGAAATCCACTTGAAAGCACAAAGTGGAGAAAATCACCCTAACTAGGGGAGCTTCTCTGACTCAGGAAATCAGAATTATATTGAATTCCAATTTGTAGACATTACCAACTACATATCTTTCATTACCAAATTCTTCCTCAAAAATATTTTTTTTTATTAAGTGCTCTTTGCTGCCTACTTCTCACTTATATTTTAACTTCCTCTGGGTTATTGATTCGCCATCTTATTAAATTCTCTTTAACTCTGGTCCTTGAAGTAATTCTAAACATGTATTCACTCCACAGCCATCCTCTCTCTCCTTCCCCCATTCTCAGGTCTCCTGCTTCTCCTTATTACTTCCATTACTTCCAGATTGAAAAATAAAATCATATGCTTAGTTTCCAAAGCCTTTCATAAATTGGACTCTTCCTATTTTTCTATTCTTCTTATATCTTGCTCCCTTCATATATTCTAAGATCTAATGACAGTGACCTTCTTGCTCTTTCTCAAATATGGCACTCTACCTGCCAACTCTGGGTATAATTCATTGGCTGTTTCCCATGTCTGGAGAAGTCTCCCCATTTCCATCTCCTGCTTTCCTTAGTTTCCTTCAAGTCTTAAATAAAGCTCCACCTTCTACAAAAAGCCCTTCTTAATCTTAGTTCCTTCCCTCTGACATGACCCAGAATTTATTCTGTGCTATCTTGTTTGTACTTATGGATTTACATGCTCATTAGTGTGTGAACTTCTTATGAGTAGGGACTGATTTTTGCCTTTCTTTATGTGTCCAATGTTTAGCACAACGTTTGGAATATAATACAGATTTAACAAATGCTAGTTGTTTAACTAATGATCTCTGAGAAAGAAAGCCTAAGCTATAGGTGAAAGTGCTTAGAAAACTTCACCCTTTGAGCTTCATTTTCCTTGTCTATAAAATAACACATCAGACTATGTCAACACTTCTCAGAATCTTTGTCCTTAGACCCCTTTTACTCTCCAAAATCCCCTTCAGGATTTTCCTTGAAAAGTCATTGTTTTATGTGATTTATCTCTACAAAGTGCCATAATCTAGGCCTGTTAGACCCATCCAAGCTTATTTCCTAAACTCTCCAACCTTTGCTCCAATCAGGAATGTTTTCCCACTATTCCTTGAGAGCAGGAACTGCCTTTTGCCTCTTTTTACATCTCGAGTATTAAGCATGCTTAGCTCATAGTTGTAGTTTAATAAATGCTTATGGACTAATAAATGTTTATTTACTATTTTCTTTTATACCTTGAGGAATGAAAGAATGAGGCATACCTCATTCTGTTCTTCCACAAGGAATAGCTCACTACCCTGACTGTCCAATCTCACAGGTCCTTCAGACACTTCCTACTTCACAAAGTCTTCTGAGTCCAATGCCCATCAAAAATGATCTTTCCTTTCTTTGGGATAACCCCCTCCCAAAAAAAAAAAAAAACCTTTTTGGGCCATTACTTTACACTATAATAGCATCTAATTATTCTTTCAATGTTCTGCCTCTATGAGTTCTATCTTTCCCAATTAAACCCCTTTTTGGATAAGGGCTCCCCCTTAACCTTGTTTGATACAGTGGAAAGAAAACTGAATGGACTCAGGATATCTGAATTCAGGTCCTGATTATAAGCTGTGTGATTCTGGACAAGTCCCACAACCTCTCTGAGCATCAGTTTCCTCATCTGTAAATTGGGGATAATAATCCTTGCCCTTACTACCTACTCCCTTGTTCTGGGGGGGATCTCTTTCATATACCTTCTCCAGAAATGATCGTTTCTTTTTGTATGTTCCATAGATATTAATATGATGTGAATCCCACAGTTGGTATTCAAAAATATCCACTGACTGATTTCTGAGAGACTGTATTCAAGCATCATGTAATATGTGTGTGATCGTATTTTAAATGCCCTTTCTCTTCAAATTATTTTAAATAAAGTCACAAAGACTTTACATTGACTTCTCTGTGTGTTTACCTGCTACAACCCCAAAATAGATTGTAAACTTTTTAGCAGCAGGTACTATTTCTTTTGTCTTTTTGAGCAGAGTGCCTTGTACACAGGAAGCCCTTAATCAATAAGTTTTTGAATGGAACTGAGTTGAATGGATGCTGGCTATTTAAGGAAAGCCTATGGTGAATCCTTTTGTAAAATAAACATGGCTACCCCTCATTTATGCCTTGGTTTAGAGGTGTTTGAGGGAAGCTTGGATTTCCTTTACATTGGATTTTCTTTGTTTTCCCTCTCTCTGTGCATCTCTGTCTATTTCTCTCTTTGTCTCTCTGTCTGTTTCTTTTTTCTCTCTCTCAGAGTGTAAGTCTCTTTCTCTGTCTCTCTGCATCTCTGCATTTGTCTCTCTGTATGTGTTTCTCTCTGTTTTTCTCCCTTTTTCTCTGTTTCTTTCTATCTCTTTGCCTCCCTGTTTGTCATTCTGTCTTGCTGTCTCTCTGAATGTGTATCCCCTCCCTCCCTCTCCCTTCCTTCCTCTCTCCCTCTCCTTTTCTTCCTCCCTCTCTCCCTCTCTCCTTTTTCCTCTCCTTTTCCTTCTCCTCTCCCTTTCCCTCCTTTCCCTCTCTTCTCCTTCTCCCTCTCCCTCTCCCTCCCTCATGAGAGCTTTAACCTGATGTATTTCTGACCTGAATACATTCAACTCTCCTTACTTAGGCAACCAAGTAGTCCTTCATTCCCAGTGGGAATGAGGGAAATTTTCCATATTGGTGTTGGGCTTAGTGCAGACACCAGATTGACTTAGTTCTACTACAACTCAGAATCCCTGAATTTAAGCAATCCACCATTCTCAGCTTTCTTAGTAGCTAGGATTACAGGTATGCACCACTACATCTGATCACATTGTATTTTAAAGCACATGAATATTTTAAAAAGGGAACATGTAATCAAAAAATTAATAAGTAACAACTAAGAGTTATAAGATAATATTGTGGCTGTTCTCAGGGACTTTTAATCCGGCTGAAGAAACAAAACATATACACTTGAAAAGGTAACTAATTTCAGCAACCTATATATGCTGAGTTCCAGAGGGCAACAAGTGAAAGAATGATGGAAGTTGGAGAGATGTAACAAGATTTCCAAAGGCTTCACAAAGAGAATATGAATTATCTAGACCTTAAAAATTATGACCAGTCCAAGCTGAGAAAACAGAAGGTCACTTAAAGAGTCATGGAGAGGCACAAGGTAGACAGAAGCAGGTTGCAACATATTACCAATGGAGAAACACTAAAAAAAAAAGTTATCAATGCTGAGATCATAGAGCTAACTCTCATAGCCATCATCTGGGAAATTAACTCCTATAAAGAAGCAGCCAGCCCCATCACCTGGTAACCAACTGCCACTCAAAGGGCAGGTATGTCAGCCTACCTGAAATAGTGTGTACTCTGAGGGAGAGACAGGAGATAGCATGTGACCAGAACATCAAGTCACCATTACTACCTTGATAATCATCTCTTCTCAAATCATAATGGGGACAGTCTAGAACAGACTGAGAGACAAAGAACAGACTAGAGCCCAAGAGTCCCAGTAATAGTATAACATGAAATAACGACATTAAAAAGACATTGCCATCTGCTTTGCCACCACACCCTAAGAACCAAAGAACCTTTTCATCTGAATTGCAGCTAAAACCATCCATATGTGCTTTCTCCCCCCATTAGAAGGTGAATTCCCCAAAATCACGAACTGTTTTGCTGTTCTGTCTATAATCCTAGTGTTAATACAGTGATTTTAAAAAGAGTGGGCACTTAAATGCTTCATTCATTCACTTACTCATTCTAGAGCTAGAAAGACCCTTTGGAGGTAAATAGCCCAATAGCTTCATTTTGCAGATTTGGAAAATGAGCCCTAAAAGGAAAAGGTTTGTCCAAAATCACACAGGTGACAAGAAACAAGGCCAGCATTCAAACCAGTTGTTTCCCCAGAGAGCAAGGGATAAAGGATGGACAGCCTCTGTATCTGTGCTCCTTTAGTATCCGTGCAGTGTCAAGCACTCTGGGGGCGGACCCTTGCTGTATTCAGTGGGCTGACTACTTTCCTGTAAAGGTCTTACAAAAGGGCATGGAAGCTATACAGACTGAAAAACTATGGAGGTAGCCTGCATCTTTAGAGGAATTCATCTGTGAATGAGATAGATAGTACATCCATCAAAGGCTCAAAGCACAATGTGTGGAACATAGCATTTCGTGTACTTTCTATAATCCTAAATCAGTTCTTGGGTCAAAGCCCACCTCTAACATCAGGAGAAGCAGGTTTCAACTCAGTGTACGTGTAGCATAGTCTCTGAGCTTATTCTCACTCCCATCAGCAGTCCTGGGCTTTGGAAGAAAGCTAACTATGCCTTCCCAGGGGATTCTAAAGGTAATCCAGAGAGGTTGGGCTTTCTCCATTTCTCAGAAGCCCACATAGTTGTGCTTTCCAATGTCATTTAATCTACTAATATCAATTAGCTTATAAGAAGATATTTACTGAATCCTGGTGCAGAATACTGAATTACAAATACTGAAATTCCAAAAATATTTCCAATTTCCATCCCTATCCCCCCAAAAAACCCAAATAAAGACATTAGGATACTCTCTCATAAGTATATAGATCCCTGAGTAAAGTGGGCTTAAACTTAGAGAGCCTACTTGGCAAAGGAGAACCTCACAGATCCTCAATGGATGAGAGTCCTTATCTCCTTTCTCAGAGTCCTTACTGTGTTCCCCTGAGTTATGTATAGTCCTTTCCTGGACTTCACGGGGAAGGGCCCTTGTAGGATCCTAAAGCTATCTTTTTCAGATGTGTCTAGTTTGTCATAAAGACAGTGAGATGGTATAGATCAGTGGTTCTCAATGTATAGTCTAGAGAATCCTGGGGATCTCTGAAACCCTTTTAGAGGTTCTACAAATTCAAAAATAGTTTTTATTTCCAATATGGTAAATATCTATAAATATAATACAGATAAACAAAAACGCTTTGGAGAGATCCTCAATAATTTTTAATAGGTTAAAGATACTGAAAACAAAAGTTTGAGAACCACTGGGAGCATTGGGACTGAAGTTAGAAAGACTTGAGTTAATATTACTTATGATTATTTATATCATATTTTATTTTTATATTATTTATGATCCTGGGCAAGTCCCTTAATCTCTCTCTGCCTCAGTTTTCTTGGTGGTAACATGGGTTTAATAAAAGCAGATATACATTCTTCTCCCCACTCCTGAGTTATTGAAGGAATAAACATTTATTAAGTGCCTACTGTGTGCTGGGTATTGCACTAAGTGCCAGAGACAAAAAAGGCAAAAGAATCTCTGCCTTCAAGGAATTTTTAGTCCAATGAGGAAAAAAATCATGTAAACAAATATATACAAAACAAGATATATAGAGGATAATTAGAAAATAAATAACAGACTAAAGGCACCAGAATTAAAAGGCCTATAAAGGTAGGATTTTAGTTGGGATTTAAAGAAAGCCAGGGAGATTAGTAGAGCAAAGGAGAGACCACATTCCAAGATTAAGGAACAGCCAGGACCTGAAATATGGAGTGCTTAACCAGGAGGCTAGTGTTACTAGATTAAAGAGTACAAGTTGGAAACTAAGGTGTTAAAAAAAAAAAAAGTGGAAAGGTGGGAGGGAACTAGGGCATGAAAGTCTTTGAATGACAAATAGAGCATTTTATATCTGGTCCTGTAGACAATGGGAGCTATTGGAGGTTATTGAATAGGTAGCTGACATGATCAGACCTGACCTTTAGGAAAATCACATTAGTGGCTGAATGGAATATGAACTGAAATGGAAAGACCAACAGACCCACAAGCAGCTATTGCTATAATCCAAGCACTAAAACAGTGTCAGAGAAGGGGATACATTCAAGAAAGATTGCAATGGTGCAATCTTTGGCAACAGCTTGGATAGAGAGCTGAAATAGTGAGGAATCAAGAATAACTTCTAAGTGAAAACCTGAGGGACTGGGAGGATGGTGTTGCCTTCCATGGGATAAGGAAGACAGAGAATAAGGAATGTTTAGGGTGAAGAATGGGTTCAGTTTGGGATTTATTGAGTTTAGGATGTCTACTGGGCATCAGGTTCAAGATGTCTAAAAGGCAGAGGACATATGAGACTGGAAGTCAGCAGAGAGATTGGGACAGGACAAACAGACTTCAGATTCATCAGCGTAAAGATAATAATTAAACCCATGGGAACTGATGAGATCACCACGTACAGTATTATAGAGAGAGACAAAAGGTCCCAGGACAGGACTCCGATCAAATGAAATAATAGTCATAAAATGCCTGGGCTAGTAGGCACTATTAAAATGCTTATTCCATCTATCCATCATAAGCCTCTGAAGTAGACAACACCATTAGTACTTGCTTTTCTAGAAACACTGAGTATCTCTTCCTCTGGGCAAGGGGGATGAGGAAAGACAGAAACTTTCTCCTTTTCCTCCTCTTCCCCCTCACCCCCCAAATGATTTCCTCTCATGGGTTTGCCTAGGGCTGCTCTATCCTTCCTCGGCTGGCCTGTTATTGGAATCTTGGATTCCAAACTGGTTTTGTTATTTTTATTCAAGCCCCACAGAGCCCGACTAAATTCTCTTCAACCAGACCCAATACACTTTCTCTGCAGCATCATTTACTCCTTTCAGATTGATTGAGGACTTTTCCCCACCTAGTTTATGCCTTTGGTTGATTGATTGATTCAAATGAGGTGTTTAGGAATTGTTCCTACCTGTTTTTCATCTTTCACTGATTTTATAACTCAATCAAAGAAATGGACTCACTTGATAAAGGAATGATGGCATATATTATATTAGTTCAATTAATTAGATGGGAATAATTGGTTGTTTGATTGGACTGAAAAGTACAGGTCTTCTGTGTTCACCCACCATTACCTAAGAGAAAATTTCCTAAAATTAGAGTAATTCAAAATTAGAATAGTTGCCTCCAAAGGATGGGTTATCCTCTGAAGTGAAAGTCTTCAAGTAAAAACTGGCTTGTTGGGGATTCCAACTCAGGTAAATATTGGAGGTCCCTGCCTATGGAGCTTCGGTGATACTCTGTAAAAACACAGAGCATTTCAAGGAGACAATGAGGAGGCCAGTATGACTCACACAGAGAACATGTGGGTGATAAATTTAGAAGGTTAGGTACTGTAGTGGGCCTTGAATGCCAGACTAAAGAGTTCACAGTTCATGTTGTAGACAATGAGGAAGCAGTGAAGGCTTTTGTTCAGGAGAACAATTTGTCAAAAACAATGTTTTAGAAAAATTAATCTGCAGTAGTGTGGGATGAACTGGAAGAGAGGCTAGAAGCAAGAAAATCAATGAGGAAACTACTGTAAAAATCTAGCATGGGCCTAAACTAAATGGTGGGAATAGAGAGATTCTAGAGACATCAAAAAAAGGAAGATTTAGCAGGATTTGTTTATAATAAGAAAAATGTCAAAAATGGTTCTAAGCTTATCAGCCAGGGTAACCTGGGGAAAGTGGAGGTGCCATTTAATGAGATAGAGAAAATCGGCTTAGAAATAAAGGAAGTTTGAAGGCAGGATACATATTAGACACTTAGTAAATGCATTTGGATTGAGTTGGAGATAAATAAATAGATAGGCAGACAGACATATGGACCACATAAACAGATTTTAACTAAGGAAAACCTTTCTAAAAATCAGAGCATTCAAAAGTCAGGTGACACACATATATATGCCAATAAGGCAGTTTTGAACAATTTCTAAACATATCATTTGAATCAATTAACCAAAGGCATCAATTAGGTGGGAAAATTTTTCAATGTGAGCACGTAAAGGGACACAGAGGAAATAATGAAGTTAGACAGAGTTGGTCAGGATTCTTGGCAACTGTGAAAAAGGTAAGTTTTGAACCAGGTTTTAAAAGAGATAATGAAGATGAACAGAAAAAAAAGGAAGAGGGTGACTGCTGAAGTGAATGAACATGTCAAGTATAGCACAGAAGCAGGTAACTCAGTTCTCGTAGATCTGGGGACCAAAATGGAGAACAGAGCCTTGAGAAAAGCATTGGTCTTTAAATGTTTTGAAAACCTAGGTTTGTGCTCAGGTCCAAGAGGGATAAGAATGGCCCCCAAGGTGGCTTTACACTCTGAGATCTGACTTCTCTGTGAGACTCAGCTTTATCTCATTACTGTATGAACATGGGACCCAGCCTCGGTTTCCTCATCTAAAAAACCAGAAATAATTAAAACCTACACTGACTATTTTCATAGGTTTGCAGTAAAGAACAAATGAAATAATCTATTTGAAAGCTTTTTGAAAGGTGTTATACAAATGGTAAGGCATTGTTATGCAGAAATAGCAAAAGAGTCTCTCCCAAACACATTAACCACAATTTACCTACTCATCTCCAGCCTCATAACCATTTTCTTCTTTATTGGGGGTGGGAGAGTGAGGAGACAAGCATTTATTTATATAGTCCCTACTGGCTTTATGCCAGGCATTTTACTAAGTGTTTTACAAATATCTCATTTGATCCTCACAATAACCCTAGGAGACAGGTACTGTTCATATGCCCTCAATTCTCAAAATTTGCAATTCTTAATTTTAGAATTGAGGAAACTGAGGCAAACAGACTAAGTGGCTTGGATTACACAGATACTAAGGTTATCCTGACTCCAGGCCACAGTTCTACCCATTGCATCACCTAATTGCCCCTATTTCTTTCCTCTCTTAGTTGATTCCAAATATATCCAATGTTTCCATATCTCTGGCATTACTTCCAACTTCCTCTGCAATGGGTTGCAACCTGTGTTGGCCAACATCATTTTACAATCTGTAAAGGTTTTTCAGGGAGTACCCAAGGGTCCTCTTCTTTTTCTCCCCCAGGAGCTTCACTTAACTCAACCCCGCTGCTGCCACGTTCTCAGCTTCTCTCTTTTTAAACAAAAGTTCCCTCCTTTTCCTAAATGATTAAATGAAAAATACCTCTCTCCTTTTCCCTTTCCCTCTCCCTTTCTCCTCTCTCTGTGTGTCTGTGTGTCTTTCACTGTCTCTCTGTGACTGTTTATCTCTGTCTCTCTGTCTGTCTGATCATCTTAGTGGGACAGCACCACAGGGACTTTAGGAAACCAGAGGATAAACTTGGCTTGGGGGAAGGGGGGTGATGAGAGAAGGCTGATGGGAGAACTGAGGCCTTGGTTCCCAGTGGAAGGCTTGATCAACAGAAATAGAATAAAGTGAAAGAAAAAAAAAAAAAAACAATTAAACAAACTCAGACACTGTAATGTGTACATTTTAGATTAATTCTTCAAAGGGTCATGACCTTGAGAAACACATTCAGCCAGCAGGACTAAATGCTAAACCTGATTAAGTATGTATGAGGAATGAGCTACAACTTCAGAAAAGAGCTAGCCTGATGACACTGATCTGGAAGACCCCAGTGGTCCCCTCCGTTTCTGGTGAGACTGGGGAAGTCAATTCTACCCTCCTTCCCACCAAACATATCACAAGATCCCCGGGATAAAGCAGAAATTCACATCTTCCTTGGCACCGTACAGATGTCCACCTCCAGAGGGACAGCTTCTGTCCCAAGCAAATGCTAACCTGACTGTTTCCAGGTAGAGGCGTTTCCACCACCCAATTAACCCACAGGTAGTGTGAAGCTTTCTCTCTTTGCTTTTATAGGTCTCCTTTGCCAAGGCTGGGGTGCGTGTCTGGGAAAGAGGAAGAAGTCCCATTCTACTAATTTTTTAAACACCAGGGGGCACAGGAGTCCTGGCCCCCTCAGAGAGAGCCAGCCCAGGATCCCACTCCCCTTCTCCACAGTCTGAGCCACTCAAACACATACTCAGAAGATCCACTGGAGGGAGACAGAGAGGTGGCACCAGCGTGGCAACCAGACAGCAGGCACTGGGAGGAAGATGGCAGCGTAGAGAACAGATGCCAAGATCTCTACAGCTAGAGGTCCGGATAGGAGAGATCTTAGCCTGCATGACTTTAGCTACTGCCAGTCAGAGCAACCAGATAACTCTGCTCTTAGCCACCCTCCCTTTCTACCCAAACCTCAGGCAGCCAGGTCAACTCTTTCCTGTTCCTCTCCAACTCCTCCCCTTCTGACTTAGGCTCTCAGGGATCCAGGGGAGACCGAAGCATTTCAAGTGTTTTGAAACCCTAACCCCAGCAAGAAATTTTCTTCCTCCCAGATCCCCACCTCCCATCTCACCAGCACACACATACACACACACACACACACACACCCCTCTGTCTCCCCAGGCCTGAACCAATTCCAGCTTCACAGCACTGTTTGTGCCTCACTGGAGTGAATCTCAATCAGCACTCCCCCCCACCTCCCCTTACACACACACACACACACACACACACACACACACACACACACACACA
>MU174354.1:41203977-41262769 GCA_016696395.1 Antechinus stuartii
GGACAGAGAGTAGCCAGCGGGGAGGAAAAGGTCTCGATGGGGCAGAGGGCGAGGAAAGTGAATTTTAGGGAAAGAGTCGGGTAAAAAAAGTGTTTCCGGAGAGATGATGAGAAGTTGGAAAAAAAACTAATAATTGGGGGGAGAGGGGGAGGAAGGGAGGGGAGCAGGTGGAGAGTCTGTGTTCCTGCTCTCCCTAAGCGCATCCTCCCCTTCCTTCCCAGCTTGAGGGATGGAACTCTCTGAACTGTTTACATTCTGAGGCATATGACGTTGTATCAGTCTACATCTTTAACTTGGGCAGGATACCCAAAGTCACTGAAGAAAGCTAGTTGGATTCTGCTCTTTGCTGCTTTTATCTCTGTAAACAAGGTTTGGGGAAGAAAGGAATTTCTCCGCTCGCCAAAGACATAAATAGTAGAGGCAGATAGTAGGCGCGGTTAGATGGCCGTGTAGAAAGAAAATTCAATCTGAAATCAGGAAAATCTAAGTTCAAATCAGGCTTCTGAGTCACGTAAGTACTATCTACCTTAGTTTTCTCATCTGTAAAATGGGGAGAAAAAATAGCACCTACCTCTCATGGTTGTCATCAAAATAAGATTTTTGTAAATGTTACACTACTTTGTAAATAGTGGCCATTATTCTACCACATCTGTTTATCACGCCATTTTATAGATTCAAAAATAAAGGGTAAATCAGGTAAAATGATGGCCTTCTGCCACATAAGTATTAAGTAGTGGAACTGGATTTTTAAGCAGAAGCCTTCTGCTTCTCAGTCCTTTGCTCTTCCCACAACACCAAGCTCTAAACCTGGAGCCTCAGATTGTAAGTCAAGAACCCTGGCTTTTAGGAGCTAAGAGTTAGAACCGGAAGGGGATAAATTAGTTCAGCTCCTTTATTTTTACAGACTAGAAAACTGAGACCTGATGGTTCTGATAGTAAATGAGAAAGCCAAGATTTCAACCAACCCAGGTCTTCTGACTGCAAAAAGACAGCTTTTTTTAAACCACTACATCTCCCTGCCACTCGATTATTTCTCTGTGGTGAACTTAGATAAATGACTCAGATTTCTCTCACTTATTTTGTCAATGCCTCCAACACTTTATACAATCCCTTGTGCACAGGATATGTTCGTCAAATATAATTGAATTCATTTTTTCATTAAGCAAAATGAACAGAAGATACTGGACTGAAAATGGTAAACTCCTTGAAGGCAGGGGATCTTTTTTTTCTTTTTGTATGTCCATAGGCTCTAACAGTGCCTTTCACATAATAGGTGGTAGAAACTTAATAATCACCTATTGCACAGAAAACCTGGATTGTAGTCCCAGCTATGGCAGGTACTCACCATGGGACTATGGAAATCTCATTTTTTTGAATCCCAATTTCTTCACTAATAAAGTGAAGGAGTTAGACTGGCTGACTTTCAAGATCTCTGTCCCTCTCCTCAGAGATTTTAAAGACTAGTAAGACCACACCTGAGAAGAAACTATTTGTTCTTGGGAGAAAGATTGTGGTTTATTACTAGGGGTGAGGAGAGGAGCACTGCTTTCAGGTTCTGGAGAGAAAATTGGTCGTCTGTTCAGCTGCGCCTTATTTAGGGATTTTTACCCAGAATATCTGGAAGCAAAATATCTTTATTGGATGATCCTCATAGAAAGTGATGTCATTGGAAACTTGGTTCATGTCAAGCCTGAGATATCAATCATTCATGGTCTCCCACAGCACCAGGCTTCCCCTTGAGATGCTTGGTGTAATGTCACTGCCCTTTTGTTTTCTGTCATCTCCACTTCTAGACTTTCCATCCTATCTGATAATCGTTCATCTCTTTTGCTGCTTCTGCGCTTTCCATATTACCAAATATCAGTGCTACTAGTCAATCAAAAATTTTAATTCACTTCTTCTTTTCTCCCCCAAGAGCCTGCTTAGAAGGGGAAAGAAGAGAATACCAACTTGTTTCTGGAATCTAGGGCCTATAGGATAAGGTTTCTTAACCTGGTATCAATGAACTTGTATGTGTGAAACTTGTTTTAAATTTTTTTATGGTGACAAATTTTTTTATTTTTAGTTTTTGTCTCAAATTCTCTCTCCCCCCATCCTTTCTCCATCCATTGAGAAGGCAAGAAATTTGATTGTGTGTGTGTGTGTATACACATTTTTTAAAAAATTGTGCCATGGTGTTGGATACAGTAGAGTCTCCATCTTCTATACAGACTGGCAGTAATCTTTTGCTACACTGGTTGGGACCTAAATATATTTACAATCAAGCAAGGACTCTGTCTGTTTATACAGACTAGTCAGAAGATGGCCTATGAAGCTAGTTCCTGAGCTCCCTTCTTATACTGCTGGCATGAATTTGAATCTGCCTTGATGGAGGAAATCCTCACCTCAATGACATCACTGATCCAGTGATCTATTAAAGTTCTTAGCACATCTCTCATTGGGTCGGTCTCCTTTGTCCCTAGGGAGCAGAATACCATACCTTAAAATGAAAAGTAAATACATACCTTTCATCCCTTTCTTTATCCCACCTTCTTTTTCCAAGGTCTAGTCCTGATTCAAGATATATATGAGATAACATTTCCATCTTGAAAATTGGAGAACTGAATCACAAAGTAATCTCTATCTTATTCTCCTGCTTTATTGTGGGTGTAATATAAAGGATAATTGGGGAAAGGGAAGAAAAAGAAGCCACTCATAAAAGGAAACAAGTATTTATTAACTTCTGTGTGTCAGGAACTGTGATAAGCACTTTACAAATATCTCATTTGATCCTCATAGTAGCCTTGACAGGTAGATGCTCTCCCCATTTTACAGTTAAAGAAAAGGAGGCAGACAAAGATTAATTGATTTGCCTGGGATCACACAGCAGTAAGCACCTGAGGCTGGATTTGAATTCCAGTTTTTCTGATTCCAGTACTCTATCCACTGTACCACCTGGCTGCTGCTAGCCAGTAAATCAAGTTTCTTCCATCTGTCTGGACTCAGCAAATAAAAAGGGTCGTTCATTTGTTCCCTTCTGTCTGGCAAAATCAAGGAGTCAGAGCTACAAGAAACAGAGGTTTTAGAAGAAACTGATAACCTGGTGCTTTTTGTATCTTATACCAGTATATATACAGTTAGACCAACCCTAGAGAATCCCATGGAAATCTCTAAAAATAAAAATAATCCCCTCAATGTCTTGCTCTTAGGACCTGCTTTAGGAGATAAATGATTCGTTCCTAAGGGATTAACCTCCTGGAACCAATAGAGAGGCAGAATTAAAGTTGTAAAAATAATTTCTTTTTTTATTTGAACTTATGCCCCAATGTCCCAAATGAAACCAAAATTATAAGTATTGGTCATCATGGCATAAGTAGCGATTTCTGGCCAAAAACTGGGATATCCTGGACCAACTTCTTGGTATTAGTAAAGAACAAATATAATTTCTTCCTCTGTTGATCAATTCAAATTTATCCTGTACATTGTGTTTATACATAGTTGTTTGCATGTTGGCTCCCCCATTAAACTCAGTGTTTTTTAAGAGCAAGGCTTGTCATTTACTGGGTTTTGTTTTTGTTTTTTGTATTCTCAGCATTCAGTACAATGCCTAGCACATAGTAAATGCTTAGTAAATGTTTGTTGACTGACTGATGAATTTGTACATAGACACAGGGGTCCCAGGTCATAGATTTCTATACTGCCCAATCCAATTCAGAAAGATCAAGTTTAACCTAAAGAGAATTCCAACCCTTTCCCACTGCCATTTGAAAAACATAGTTTTATTATTCTGTTACTCCTTCCTCCAACATTTTCTTATCTTCTCTTTATTATTCTGGGCATAAAGAGTGATGGTCACAGTGGAATTAAATTGAAAATAGAGATCCTCGTTAATCAGGACAGAGCTTATTTCTTTATATTTCAACTAATGTTACTGTATCTGATGGGTCCCAATCTCATCCATGTGCTCTGACTTCTCCAGAGAGAAAGATGGGAGGAGCACATGTAGAGAATTCTTAGATTGTATCCTAAAATTTTATTTAGTAGCCAAAGGTGGGGGAACAGGGCTTTGTCATCTATAGTCATCTTGTAGAGGCATCCTGACTGTATCTACCCAGTCCTCCAGCAACAAGTAAGAAAATTACCATCTTCTTCTCTTGCCCACTTTCACGCCTCTCCCCACCTGCAAGTAGTAGGACCACCTCCTATGACCTACTGCTACCCCTCAACTGAATTTGCCTCAGAATCAATTATAGTTGTATTCTCCAACAGATCCTGATCTGAAAAAAAAAAAGAGAGATTTAATTTTGTAAAGTCACCTGGACACTCCCTGAGGGCAATTTCTAACTCTATTGTTATTGTTTTATGTCTTTTATACTAGTAAAAGACTTCTCTTTTTCACTTTTTTGGTTAA
Organism: Antechinus stuartii; assembly: GCA_016696395.1. Lineage (NCBI taxonomy): Eukaryota > Metazoa > Chordata > Mammalia > Dasyuromorphia > Dasyuridae > Antechinus > Antechinus stuartii. The sequence goes on from MU174354.1 coordinate 41,208,368, forward strand.
TCCTAAACTTAGACAACATCAAACAAAATGAACATTTCTATATCTATTGTACTTGAAAATATAGAACTACAACTTTTAAAGTATATAAGTTCAAACATGTCTGGCGCATTCTGGTACTTTGGCCCCATATGCTGGAGCCTTTTCCCTTTTGTGTTTTCATGGAGATGAACCAACCGTGATCTAGGTATTCCCACTCTGAGCTCTGGGAGCGACCCAGGAGTCCTAGACACAGCTTCAGTTTGCTCAGCCGATGATGGCGGCCTGTGGGAGCATCCTTGGCCCTTTCTCTGAACATCAGCATCTGGTGTGCACTGGAATCAGTGACACAAAAACATCAGCCTGTTCTTTTGTAACTTTTTTCTTATTTCCACTGAATTTATGGGGTTTGTTTTTATTAAGGGAAATTTCAGCAAGGCTGCATAGGTACTGTTCTCTACTGCCTAGTTTTCTTCCCCTTCCCTCTCAGCTAGAAAAAAATAAATGTTTGTATAGATTTCAAAAAAAATAAAAAATAAAGTATATAAGTTCAGTCAGTAGCTTTCGGAGTAGGTCCTTTCCTGTCTTTCTTTCTGACCTTCCTTCTATTCTTTGCATTAAAAGAAAACATATCCCTCAGTGACCATCTCTATTCTTCTTCACCTTCCTGCCTACTTCCCATTGAAGAAACAAAATGGAAAAACAACCCAAAAGCACTTATAACAAAGTATGCATATTCACAACTTCTCTATTTCTCTAGTTTTTTATACTTTTCAAATTAGATTCAGTATCCATTATCTCATTTGAACTTGCAACTAAATCTGGATTATTATAGATAATGATCCAGATCTCTGTCTTACAAATAGAGAAAACAGACCAAGAGATGTGCTTGTGGTCACTTGGTAATTAAATGACAAAAGTGGAACTTGGAACTCAAATTTCCTCATTTCAAATTCAGTGCATCTTCAGCTAAGCCACACTATCTACCTGCATAAATTATTTTGATTAAAAAATGTCTAGGGGAATCACCCTCTTTTTAATTAAACAAGAGAAACAGAACTTGAAAAAGAAGCATTCTCCCTCTACCCCCTGCCTACCCAACTTCACTCCTACAATTTTAGTAACAAGAAAGAAAATCTAACAAAACAGAAGGCCATAGTGGAGCTGGTAGTCACTGAGGTGGTGATAAAGACACCCTTCAAGTAGCTTTTTCTCTCTGGAAGCAAGCCATAGCCACAATGAACCTATGTAATTCATCTTCCTCACAAATGACAAATTGATATTCCTAAATCCCAGATAGGATTATTTTTCTTCCTTGCTCATGAAGGTTCACTGGCTCCCTATTATACCTAGTAAAAAATACATTTTTGTATGGCATTTGAGGTTTCAGAATCTGGCTCCAATTACTTTCCCAGCCGATTTCATATTACTCTAACTCACACATTCTATTTTCAATCAAACTGAAAACTTGCACGCTCTCTCGTTCTCTCTCTCTCTCTTTCTGTATGTGTGTGTGTATCTATCTGTCCGTCTGTCTCTGTCTCTCTCTCTCTCTCTCTCTCTGTATGTCTCTTTCTGCTATGCAAATCACTTAACCCTATTTGCCTCAGTTTCTTCATCTGTAAAATAAACTGAAGAAGGAAATGGCAAACCACTCCAGTATTTTTGCTAAGAAAACCCCAAATGGGTCACAGAGAGTCAAACAGGACTGAAAACAACAAAAATGTGAGGGTTTACATTACTTCTTAAAATCTCTAGTTTCCATCAAGGGGGTATAGGGAATAAATGTTTATGTAGAGCCTAAGGACTCTTTAGAAAATGATCTTCATAACAATTTTGAGAGGTAGGTGCTATTATTATCCCCATTTTACAGTTGAGGAAATTGAGGCAGAAAGTGTCCAGGAGCTGGATTTGAACTCAGATCTCCCTGACTCTAGGCTTAAGATATCTCTGGGTCAGCTAAAATGTTCCCTCCTACATGAAATCTTTTCTAAATACCCCACTGTTCTCCTCCCCTAGTTGCCCTAAGCTTATATATGCCCATACTTACTGTATAAACTTATCTATGCTTTTTGCCAACAGACTGAAGATCATTGAGGGCAATCATTCTTTCATTTTAGTAGTCCTATTCCTGACATCTACCATAGTACTTGGCAGGTAGCAGGTGCTAATAAATACTAAGCAAATGAATGAACAGGTTTGTTGTTATATAATAGTTTTCATAAGAGCACCAAAAACCAGCTGGCATTTTTTCCTACCAGCCTAGAGATTTTTAGGATTTACAACTTGTCCAGAATACTGTCTTAGCTGAAAGCAGACATAAAATCATCTCATGAATTATAAAGGGGTTCAGAGAGATCTTATATCTGTAGATCTTTTTGTGTATGTTTTAAGCAGATAGTTTGCAAAAAGGGATATTCAAGTTATATATTTGCGTGTTTAATAGCAGTAAGCATTTACATGAAGCATTTAATTTGCACTCTCTGAATAAAGCTTCTCTCAACAAGAATGCATATTTTACTGACTCACAGCAGTCTTCTTAGTAATTTTGGTCTCTCCCAGCAACACACTAATAGTAAAATGAGTAAGTTCAGCATTCTTGTCTATTTACCTGAAATAATTTCTTCCTCACCCTAGCTCAAAGAGCATGTAGTTACTTTCAAAATTTACATGTCATAGTAGGTTATACCTGGGCAATGAAATATATTATTAGACTTGGAGTTGGGAGAGGCTGGGTTCTATTACCATGTACTCTTTGTGTGGCTGGATCTCAGTTTCCTTATCTGTAAAATGAAAGGGGAAATCTAAATGATATCCAAGGATCCTTCTAATTGTAAAATCTTATGATCTTCCAAGGATGCTGAAGAAATAATTAACCTCTCTGAGCTTCAGTTTCCTTTTGTGTAAAAAGGTAATGAAAATACTTATACTTGCAACCTCACAAGGCAATTGTGATGTTGTTAATCTTTTAAAAATGCTTCATAAGTGTTACCATTAAACTAATGAAGGTATATTGGTATTGGATGGGATTCCATTCTAACTGGCTCTATAAGTCAAAAATTAACATCATATGATTTAATGTAGGACAACATCTTATAGATCAACTAATTTCAAATCCTTCAATTTACACACAAGGACGAAAAGGAAAATTGTAATAATTGCTTAAGATCACTCAGGCATTTAGTGTCAGAGACAGGGCTGGAATCTTCCAGAATTTGCATTTTTTTCATGAGTATCCCATTAACTTCTTCTCTACTTTCCACAAATCTGTGCCATTTATTGTATTCAGTTGTTTTCAATCATGCCTAACTCTTCATGACCCCATTTGAGGTTTTCTTGGCAAAGATACTGAAGTTGCCATTTCCTTCTCCAACACAAATTTTTACAGATAAGGAAACTGAGGCAATAGGGTTAAGTGACTTTCCCAGGGTCACACCAATAATAAGAGTCTAAGGCTGGATTTGAATTCAGGAAAATGAGTCAGGAAGATGTGCATGGAAACTGTCCAATATTCTAGTTTGGCTGAAGTGTAGAGTGAAGAAGGGGAATGATGGAAAAGAATCTCAGGCTGGGGCTAGATTATGAAGGGTTTAAAAGCCAAACATAGGGCCTAGTAGTTTAGTCACAGACTTTGGAAATATCAATAGGTACAGGAAGAACTGGAGTTAGGATATAGACATCAATGAGAAGGATCATTATTTAATGATGGAAGTTGGTGTTTTTGCTGAGGGTGGAGTAAGAGGGATGATCCTCTAGTCCATTTGGGTCATTTTCCAGAAGAAATTGAAGGACAGATAAGTTAAGGGGCTTGCCCTCAGTTACACGAGTTCCAGGTTCTCTCTGACTAAAAATCTGATATTAACACAGAATCAAATAAAAATATTAATAAGTGTTATCTCTGAGCTACATAAAGCCAGATGTTTTCACATTTGTAGGAAACTGAAGTAGGAAGAAAAGGATTTTTCCTGTGTGCCAACTAGGTGATAGAATGCTGGACATCCATTTGAATCCTGAGACAGGACTTAGCTGTTTGATCTTGAGTAAGTTTAACTTCTGCCTGCCTCAGTTTCCTTATCTATAAAATGGGAATCATAACTGCACCTTTCTCACAAGATTGCTGTGAGAATTGAATAAAGCAACTTGTGAAAAGTACTTTAGAAATCTTAGAGCCCTGTATAAATGCTAACGATTATTATTATTATTATCTAACTATCCAACTCCAATCTTCTCCTTAGCTGCCACAGTCTAACGTTATTATCACTAATTCTCAACCATCAATAGCAACTAAATCATTTTATTAAGTCAAAATGCATGAAGAGTGTTCATTCTGAACAAATTTTATGTAAACATATACAAATGGTGATACAATAATACAGTATATAGTAATACACTCAGGGTTGCCACAATAAATAACTTCCCACTCCCACATTATGGAGGAACCTAGTACCTTTTTTGTGCCTTTTGACAAACATATTACCCCTGGGCCATTATAGATGAAGAAACCAAAGTTTGATGAGATTAAGTGACCAAAGGTTGAATGGTAAATAGCATTAATTCATTCTTTTTAAAATCTCAAGTTCTTTCATTGGACTCAAGGCAGGACTGATAGTCTGGGTGGGGTAGTGGAGAGAGTTAAGAAGATCTGAGTTCAAATCCAACCTCAGACAGACATTTACTCCTGTGTGACCTTAGGCAAGTCACTTAACCTGTTTGTCTCAGTTCCTCATCTGTAAAATGGGAATACACTGGAGAAGGAACTGGCAAGCCACTCTAATATTTTTGTTAAGAAAACTCCATGAACAAAGTCCATGGGGTTACATACAGTCAGACTTAACTAATGATTGAGCAACACTAAAAGGACTGTTAATCTGGGCTCCGAGGCAAAGAAAGATGAAAGCCTTATCTGGAGAGAAGGCATATTCCAAGCAAAGCAGTTGAGTTATACAAGAAATAAAAATTAAGATTCCCCCCCAGCCTTCCCCGACACCTTCTTGTTAGTCTGAGACAACGTCCCTCCTGCTAACAGAAATGGCAGTGTTGTGTTAGCTGTGTTAGGGATTTCACCCCTTAAGTCACATACCTCTTTAGCTAAGGACAGGGATTTACCAAGTCATAAAGAAATCACATGGTCATAGTCTTGCAGGAAGGGTACAGTCAGCCATGCACTAATCTTTGTACCACCTCAATATGACCTTCTGGGTTCAGGTCTTTGTCTGCCTACAGATAATGAGACTGCTGCAAATCTAAGTGCTCCCAGGAGGCCTGCTTCATCTAGGTAATCATGCATGTGTGTGTATTTGTATGTACACAGTATATACACAAATATATATTTTGCATGTGTCTCTGTATACATATTTCTACACGTGTGTGTGTATATACACAGATATGTGCACTTATTATGTACATATATGCCTAACATGAAAGAGAATATCCAAAAATCAGGAGCTATTCCATATAAAGAGAACTGGAATGCTTTAAGAATTTAGAAGTCACATGATGAAAAATGCTGTCCACCTCAAGAGAGAACTGATGAATTCTGAGTAGAGATTGAAGCATCCTTTTTTACTTTATTCTTATTGGGTCTTTGTATATGTATTCTTTTGCAATATAGTTAATATGGAAATATGTTATGCATGACTTTGCATGTATAATTGAAATCATATTGCTTTGCTTTTCAAAGAGCTGGAGGGAAGAAAAAATTTAAAACTCAAAAGTTTCAAAATTGAGTGTAAAATTTTTTTAATGTAATTGGAAAGCATTTAATTAAATAAAAAACAAATTTTAAAAATTATCTAGATGTCATAAATATACATGTTTACATAGAGATACATAGATATTGATAGAATTCTGTGCAATTAAAGGCTATACTTAAAATTATTTTCTGATCATTGTAGCTCTTTTTATTTGCATATTCCCTCCTTTCTTGCCTTCCCAAGTACTGGAATTGGTGGAGGTCTGAAAAACCTGAATTCAAATTCAGGTTCAGATTATTTCTAGCTGTGTGTTTCTGAGCAAGTCATTTGCCTCAGTTTCCTCAACCGAAAAATGGGTACAATCAGCAGCATCTATTTGGCAGAATTGTCATGAGGAGCAAATGAGATAATGTACTGTGTTTAGCACAATGCTTGGCATATACAAGGCATTATATAAATATTAGCTATTAACTCTTAAGGCAAAGGTCATTACTAGTTCTCTGGAAAGTGCCAGGATATTCAGGGGGAAAAATTCAAAACCACTTCAAGATGAAGAAATAAATTTTGATTCTGTTACTTAACTGCCTTCCAAGGTCTCTTCTAGCTATAGGTTTATGTTCTATGTGACCTAGAACAAGCCATGGGTTTTAGTTTCCTTATCCACAGAACCAGGGGGTCAGAACAAATGGCTGGTGAGATCCCTCTCTAGGCCTAAGTCCTATAATTCCAAGATATTGGTAAATATGTATGGTTGTCACCAATCTTAAAACTATATTCAAAAAGTATTCCAGTCTGTAAATTTACTAGATTAGAAACATGTTATTCTACAGCACCTAACACAACATTGATGTTAGGTAATAAATGATAGATAATAAAAATAGGAGACAACCTTCAGAGCAACCACTTTAAGCATAAAATCAGACACACTCACTCTGTTGCCACAAATCTGGTTTCATGTAAGTATCTACGCTCTTGGTCAGCACTGGCCTTTCCTTCTTTTCTTCCTATTCCTAAGCTAATTATACCTTAGCTTTGCAGAAAGAAAGCATACCACACCTGTCTAGAAATAATTTACAAGGAAAACAAAGCAACAGAACAGAGGGTTTAATCTTATAATCAGTGTTGAGGTCAAAAGAAAAGGACAGATGGGAGCATCATATTATGTATAATAGTATGAAACTGAAAGAAGGATTAGGAAACCAGAGGAAATGAAGCAAGAATTTATAACTTGGTTCCTATGTTAATTCAAAACCCTGTTCTTTTAGGTATGGAAAGGAAGAAGCGATGGAATTCCAGCAGGGAAAAATGTTCATTAATATCCTAGTATAACAATAACCTCAGATAATGGGAAATATTATGAAGCCTCTAGAGAGCAGAAAGAAATGTGGATTACTCTCCCATCCTTGGAGCTCAGTTTAATGCAGTGTATTCAGCAGAGCTGAATAAATATCAAAAAGAAGGTTAAAACATTGATCAGGGAAAATATTTTACAGAGTCAGCAACTGAAAACAAACACAAACCCATTAAAGAACCAGGAGAAAAAATTAGGATGTTTTATTCTGCTGGACAGTAACTGGAGATTTGTGGGTCCTACAATCCCAGCTGGTGGAGGAAAGGGGAGGTACTCTTGGTGCAAAGCTATTGAGGGAGGCAACTATTGGCTTTATTACTATGTTTTATGAAGTAATAGAAGAGATTACTGAGACATCTTCAGTCAATAACAGGATTGAATTGGACACATTAGGTAACAAATAGTTTATAAAACGTTGCCAAGTCTTCTAGATGACTGAATCCAAATAAATTGTCTCCTTTCCATTTCTCAGTCCCATGCTGCATCACAAACCCTACATGCCATCGAAGCAAGAAACAGAAATCGTAATTCTTAGAAGTCAAAGTTCATATACCTGTAGACAGAAGGGATCTCGATAAAGACCTTCTAGTCCAAACCCTTCAATTTACATTTGAGGAAATGGAGACTCAGATTTTCCTGAAGTGATACAGATAGTAAACATCAGAGGTGAGATTTGAATGTAGAGGTTTAGGAAACCTCTCATTCAAATTTGGTTATTATTTCATGTACCTTTCCAGTGTAATTTCTGCCTTTGGAAACATTCATTTACCAACAGCATAGGAATAGTAGAAAAGTGGAGGTTTTTCATCCCCTTGTTAAATATTAGACAAAGGATCTTGCCATACTTATTTCCCTCACATGAATTTCACCTCTTGCTCTGGAGTGTAATTGAATCACTGCTTCTGGAAAGGAGATTCCAGTATATTATCCTATTATTTAATCAACTATCTTCCTAACTTCCCAGACTATAACTTCCTGGATGAGCCACAATTCCCCAAAACATGTTGTCTTCCTCATTAGAATATAAATTCCCACAACACAGGAGCTGTCTCCCTTTTGTATTTGTATTCTCAGTATTTAGTGCTGGATACATAGTAAGCCCTTACTAAAGTTTTGACATTCATTCAAGATCTTGCATAACTAAGGGTTTACTAGATCTTTGCATATGTCCTGCCAGTGGCTCTTGAGATACAAAAGCAATAGCACACAAAGAGTTACACTTTCTGTTTTTACAAGAAGAGAAATCCATGGCAAGTCGATTTAACTAGAGATGAAAACCTTTAAGTGATCAGCCTCTTTATCTCTGTCCATTTATATTTTTAAAAGTTTATCATTTCTAACATCTATTTCAGCGATTTTATTTCCTTATGATTGTGGACAGACAGACCATGTCCTTATTAGGGCAAAGGTAACATTAATATTGAATTTGAAAAATAAAAATGAGAAGCTACAGTAAGCAATTAAAACTTTTATATGACCCAATAAACTTATTAACCTTTAAAAAATGAAAATGGGTGAAGGAATAGATATTAAAATAGATTTTTACCATTTCCTGTAGAAATTTAAATCATTCACCACAACAAGGAAACCAAAAGAGACTAGAAAACATCTTATATAGTAAACAATTGATCTCCTTGAACAGCATGGGACAGTGGGAAAAGTGGGAAAAATTGACTTGGTTCAATCAATTACTGAGTGAGTGACTTTGAGGAGACTGCTTCAACTTCTTTGAGCTTTGGTTTTCTTAACTGTAAATGAGGATATAATGCTATGATTTTTAAAAATATGAATGACATAGCAGTAAAAGGTAACATTGGCTTAGAATATAAACCCATTTGTTGAAAAACATTACAAATAATGATGATAGAAGATTATGAGCAGTAGGAATACAATAAGAAAAAGCTAGAAGCTGTATGAAAACAAATTTAGCAAAAACAATCAAATGTGATCATTCTGAAAATACCCAAAGATAAAATTAGTAGAAGGACAGAAGAGAGGCAAAAATGTTGTAGTCAATCATATCTGATGCTTTGTGATCCCATCTGAGATTTTCTTGATAAAGATACCAAAGATTGCCATTTCCTTTTCCAGCTATTTTTATAGATAAGACAAAAAAGAATCCTTACCTCCCCCCAAAAAAAAATTATCATCTCCATCAATACAGTGAAAGTACCTCATTTGGTTATTTTAACATCATAATCAATAAGACCAGACCAAACATATAAAAAAGAACTTCAATTAGAGAAAAAAACAATTTTGAGCATATAGAGATATTGTTCTTAAGATATCTGGAAAAAGAGTAGAACAAAAATAGTATCATTGAATGTTATATTTTTTAAAATTGAGAAAACATTATTTGCTACTGACTCAATATGCATACTTTATTTTTTAAATTCTCCATATACCTTCATTTCCATCTTTACCAAATTTTTATGAAAATCTACAAAAAGTATTAAAGGCATCCTTGATGAAAGTATGAAAAAGGAACAGTTTTTCATAAACAATATCCTACAGACAACCACACTTTCACAATTAATTAAAAGATGCAGAAATTATAAAATCCCATTGTTGCTTATTATTTGTCAACTATAAAGATGCATTTGGCACGAGGACAGTGTCCTTAAAGATTTTCTCCCACATGCCCCTCAGGATTCCATGTTATGATCATAAAAATGCCTTCATAGATCCAGCAGAGAACTTTGTTCCAAGACCATATGCTTACAAAAATTGAGCAAGATATAACACAAATAGACCAAAAGTGTTTGCCACTGTTGTGGAGTAACCGCAGTATGTAGTCCAAAACAAAGAGGAACTCCCTTCAAAGGAAGTCATCTAAGTACTCATGTTTATGGTTAATGTAACATTTGCATTCTAAGATCTATGATCACAGCATCATAGATTTTCAGTCAGAGGAATCCTCAGAGTCCACCTAGCTTAATTCCTTCATTTTATAGATGAGGAAACTGAGGCCCACTCAAAAGTGTTTGGTATTACAACATACATAGAAAAATCTAAGTGAATATATTACAAAAGGTCTGTTATTTCTAGATTATGATACATATGTGAACAAGCAGAGAATTTAACCCAGATCCCTAGAGTTTATTTAGCAGTATTTATGTCTTGATCAGAAACTGCAAATGGACAATAAAATGAGCTTAATCTGAATAGGAGAACAGGATGGATTGCAATTAAGATATTACATAGTACTTTTAATGAGCTAAAAATGACTTTTTCCTAAAATGAAGAATCACTTTTTTAACTTTATCAAAAATTGATGTTTTTTAGTTATGCCATGATGATGAGAATAATGAATACCATAGTCTCTGAAAATTAAATATGCCCAAAGAACAATGGTGAGGCATGTGGTGGCTATGATTATGGTGGATATGATTAAGTTGTAGCAAGGTATCAATACAAATAAGGAAAATGAAGAACTGTGCCTAAGTTTTCTAAAAGAGTGCTGTCAAACTCAAATAGAAACAGAGGCCACTAAACTATAAATAAAGATTCCAGTGGGCAATGTGTTTGATTTCTCTCATCAAAAAAAAAAAAAAATTGAACAAGAAAAACTAGACTAGAAAAAGTGAGCAAGTCCTAGAGTGTAAAATAAGAATGATTGATGGACAGACTGTGTATTCCATTAATATCCATTCCACTGTTGAAGTACTCAAAGGAAGACTGAGATTTTTGAGTGAATTCCCTTTTGGAGGACAAGAACTATACAATTCAATTCAATTCAACAAACATGCAAAAGAAGTATGGATTATAATTTGAATTGATGGAGGGGTTATCCACATCAATCACAAGTTTACTCAACTGGATAATGTTGTATGCATGCAACATTCATGTATATATAATTACATATCTACACATGCATATATGTTTATATTGGTTGATTCTTATCTTTGATCCTTAAGGAAAAACAAAATGACATCACTACATTGGGGTCAAGGAATAGTGTTTCCTACTGTGATTGCTCAAACCAATATGAGCTTGGAAGTCTCGACTACAGGTTTGGCACAAAAAATTCACAAGAACATTTGAAGTGGAAGTATCTCAAAATCTACATACACATACAAGGATGCATGTTGTATGTGGGTACAAATTTGCTAAGTGGTATGGCAGGAGAGTATCAGGGAGGAAGATGAGACTTAAGATGAGCCTTTTAGTATGGTTAGGGTTGGGAGAAATTGAGAAATGGGATAAGGTCTTCCAGGTTGGAGGAACAGCATAAACCAAGTCATGGAAGTGGGAATTGGCATGTCATAAATTCAGGATAGTTACAAAACTGGCCTTACTGCAATGAAGATTTTGTGTTGGATAGAAGTAGGAAATAAGGTTTGATGAGTGTATAAGCTCTTGCAAGGAAGATAGAGAATTTTAAACTTATTGCAGTAGGTGATGGGGAGAGCATTGTGGGAAGAGTGACATGATAAAAACTACATTTTAAAAAGATTATGTTGGCAAGGTATGTAGGATGGATTAAAAAAGATCACAGAATCTCAGATCTGAAAGCAACTCACCTCATTGGCTATTCAAGCCAATCAGCTCTTCAGAAGAATGTAGCTATCCATCCTATACTTTAACTTCCCATGATAGTGTTAAAGGAACTCACCACTTCCTGAGGCCAGAAAGGGATAGATGTTTTTTTGTTTCCTTCTTTTTTATTCTAAGTAATAAACTAGTACTTTCCACAATACACAGAAGAACTGGACCTCCACATCTGAGACTTCCAGATTCCATGTCCCCAGTCCTTAGGGAAGATGAATAGGCTGAATGAGATGGTCTGGTGTCTAAAGCAGGTATAGTAGAGGCTTTGGAGTCTGGCAGATCTGAGTTTGAAACCTACTGCAGGCCCTTAATAACTCTGTAAGAATCTTGGAATACCACTTAACATCAACATCAATTTCTTTACTATAAAATGGAGATAATAAAAATACAAATACTCCATTTCAAGCTAGTTTTGTTACTAAGGTTTTTCTTACCTTAATTCTGTCTGCCTTTCTGTTACTTAGGCTCATCATTCTCAATTTGGCATTCTGGGGCCAAGCAGAACAAGCTTAACCTGCTTCTCCATGTTTGCTGGTCGAAGCTTAAAGATAGCTATAATATTGTCTCTAAATAGTTTTTTCTCTAGGTTGAACATTCCCTCTTCCTTCAGTCCATAAACATAGCTTCTGTCTTGAAGTTTGTCAGCCTTCTCATAACTCTCTTCTGAATGGACTCCCAACTCCCTTCCAAAATGAATGGAATTAAACACAATAAATACTCCACATTTTTCCTGATTGACCTCCTTGGTAGGATTATTGCTCCCTTGTTCCTATTATAATATCTATCTAAATGCATTGGCTTTTTTGACTACTTCATCACCACAGTTTGTTATTCTGTTGGCTAGTTTAGAAGTTGATTCAGATGGAGGCAGATCCAAGATAGTGGAGTAAAGGTAAGAACTAAGCCAACCTCTCCCCAAATGGCTCCAAATTCCTGTAAATAATGACTTTAAACAAATTTTAGAGCATCAGAACACCTCAAAAGAGGGATTAGAACATTTTCCAGTCAAAGACAACATAAAAGTCAGCAGAACCAGGATACCAGGTTGGGAGTCCAGTGTGCAGGCCTGGTGCAGGCCCAGCTCTGGCCCCATGCAAGTAAAGCAGGAAATGGTCTAGAGACCTCTAAATTAGAGGCAGTACTGGTGGCTTTTGAACCTCTTAGCTCAGAGAGACCAAAAAGGACTTAAAAGGTCAGCAGAAAAGGTCTATGGCAACAGGATGGGAGTCCAATGCACAATCCCAATGCAGATTATGCCAGCACAGTGCCAGCTCTAGCCCTGGCCCATGTGCCAGCAAAGCAGGACTCTCTTAGTTTAGCACACTAGATCTTATAGTTACAGAAGAGGTAGGGACACTCCTAACAGTTCCAGGGCAGAAAAGTTGTGGTCAGGTCACTAGAAGGAGTTCTGAGAACAGCTGCACAAAATCATTGAACCTTCAGACAGTGCAATCTCTACTTGGAAAGAGAGGCTTTAACAAAGCGTTAAAAGTCAAGAAATAGACTAGGAAAATAAGCAGACAACATAAAAAGTTTCTGACCATAGAAAGTTACTAGAGTGACAAGAAAGATTGAAACACACAGAAGAAAATAACAAAGTTAAAGCTTGCTCCAAGAAAAATAAGAATTGGTTGCCAGCTATGAAAGAGCTCAAAGGAGATGTTGAAAATCAAGTAAGGGAAATAGAGGAAAAGACTTGAGAGTGGTGCAAAGAAAATACAAAAAGCTAATGAGGAGAAGAATGCTTTAAAAAGCAAAATTGGTCAAATGGGAAGGGAGGTACAAAAGCTCATTGAGGAAAATAATTTTTTAAAAAATTAGAATTGAGCAAATGAAAGATAACTTTAAAAACAAAGCAAAACAAAAAGAAAGTGAAAAAATAGAAAAAATTTGAAATATCTCATGGGAAAAACAATTGACCTGGAAAATAGATCCAGGAGAGATGATTTTTAAATTATTGGTCTAAACCAAAGTCATGATCAAAAAAAGATTTCTTTGAAGAAACTATCAAGAAAAACTGCCCTTGTATTCTATAACTAGAGAATAAAATAGGAAATTGAAAGAATCCACCAAATGAGATCCCAAAATGGAACCTCCCAGAAATATTGTAGCCAAATTCCCTAACTCCCAGGTCAAGGAGAAAATATTACATGCATCCAGAAAGAAACAATTCAAGTATAGTGGAGCCACAATCAGGATAACACAAGATTTAGCAGCTTGTACTTTAAAGGATCAGAGAACTTGGAATATGATATTCCAGAGAGTAATAAACCTAGATTATAACCAGGAATCACCTGCCCAACAAAACTGAATATAATGACACAGAGGAAAAGGTGAAAATTCAATGAAATAGAAGATTTTCAAGCATTCATAATGAAAAGAGCAGAGGTAAGGAGAAAATTTGTTTTTCAAATACAGAAGTTAGAAGAAGCATAAGACAGTAATCAGGAAAGTGCTATCATAAGAGACTTAATAAAGTTTATCTATTTACATTTCTAAATACTTGTAACTCATTAGAATTTTCTCATTATTGTGGGAGTTAGAAAGAGTATATAGGCAGAGGGCAAAGGTGTGAATTCAATGTGAAAATATATCTAAAAAATAAAATAAAATTAAGAGATGAATGAGGAATGTACTGAGAGAAAAGGAAAGGAAGAAGTGAAATGTTGTAAATTATGTGCCATGAAAAAAAAAAGGCAAAATAAAGCTTTTAAAGTGGAAGCGGGGGGAGGAGTGAATGAACCTTATTCTCATCAGAATTGGTTCAAAAAGGAAATAATATACACACTTAATAAGGGTATATAAATCTATCTTACCCTGAAGGAAAGTGGGAGAAAAAGGGGTTATGAGAAGGGGGGTGGGTGATAGAAGGGAGGGCTCATTGGGGGAAGGAGTGGGTCATTAGCAAAACACTTTTGAAAAGAAACAGGGTGAAGAGAGTATAGAATAAATGGGGGAAATACAATTAGCAATAGCAATTGTAAAAATAATTTTGAAGCAAGTTTCTCTGATGAGGCCTCATTTCTCAAATTTAAAAGGAATCAAGTCAAATTTATTAAAAAAAAAAAAAAAGATCCATGCCCCAATTGATAAATGATCAGAAGATATAATCTATGCCCAAAGAGTTATAAATTTATGCATATTCTTTGATTTATCAATACCATTACTACACACAAATCCCAAAAGAGACTTAAAAATAAATAGAAAAGGACCTATATGTACAAAAATATTTATAGCTGCTCTCTTCTCTCAGGACAAAAAAATTGGAAATTGAGATGTCCATCAACTGGGAAATGGTTGAATAAATTATGGCATGTAATTATGATGGAATGTTATTGTTCTATGGGTAATGATGAGCAGTATGCTCTCATAAAAAACCTGAAAAATGTTCCATGAACTCAAGCAAAGTGAAATAGTAATGTTTTGGGAAGATCAGCTATAAACGACTTTGCTATTCTCAGCAGTACAATGATCCACAACTACTCTGAAGGACTTATGAAAAATCCCATCCATACCCAAAGAAGAAACTAATTGTATCTGAAATACTGATTCAAGCATATTTTCTCTCTTTTTTAAACTTTATTTTTTTTTTATTTGTTTGTTTTAGTTTTTTTTCCCCATTAGGGTAGGAGATCTTTGTCTTTTTTCACAACAGTGACTTTTATGGAAATATTTTGCATAATTTCCCATGTGGTTTCATAATAGGAATGGGGCTGGGAATAAGGGAAAGAACCTAGAACTCAAAAGGTTTTAAAAGCAAACACTAAAAAAAATTGTTTTAAACCTAATTGGGGAATATTATTGAATTATTTTTTTTTTAAAGGAAGTTGATCCAGATGTGGCATGATTATCTGGATTAGGGCAGTTGCAAAAAGAATAAACTAGAAAATGCAAATCTGAGGAAAGGATTAGCAGGGGATTATTTTAGGTTAATTAATAATGTTGCTATGCATCAGCAAGTGTTTTACAATTTTCACTTTCACATATCATCTTATTTGATTCTCATCTAAACTCTATGAGGTGAATGGCACTGTATCCTTATTTTAAAGAATAAGAAACAGGCTCAGAAAAATCAGACAATTTTTTTTTTTCTGAAAAAGCACTTAATAAGTATTTACCATGAACCCAGCAATATGCTGAGAGTTATACACATATTAAAAATAACTTTAAAAAATAAGACAGTTTCTGCCCTCAAGGGACTTACATTCCAACTAGACAATACATATATGGGGAATCTTTTATTTTGGGAAGGTAGAAAGTAGGGGCTGGCAGAAAATGAGATGACCCAAGTAGATGGCTAGATGAGATTTGAGGCTAAAGCTTGGTCTGGTATCTAGGGAAAGATAAAAGATATCATAGGACTGGTCTGCACAGTCAAAAAGCACTGGGATTGGGGTCTAGGACATCTTCTTACCCCTAAGCCAGGTCTGTTCCCACTATATATATATCCCACTGGCTGCCAGTTCCACATTAATGCACACTATCTACACACTAACAACAGGGTTCTTTCCAATCCACTGTCACAGATGAAGCTGTCATCAAAAAAAAAAATGGATGAAAGGCTGAACAGATGGATGAAAAAGGATTTATTAAGTCAAAAATGATTACTGCTTTCAAAGAAAGAAAACCAATAAAGGCAGGTAATATCATGGGTTCCCATGTATGTGGCAAGTCACAAGAAAAGGTCTCATTTTCTTTTTCTTTTGGGCTTTTAATATTTGTTGTTTTATTGTGTTTACAGTAGCTTCATGAAAGCTTCCAAGTTCTTTGGGATGTGTTTTTGCTGGCTGAACCAGCTTCTTTCATGAAGCATTTACTCCCTAAATGATAGAATCAGCTAGTTATCTCATGTTATAGGGATGCAAAATCATTTTTTAAAAATTCCTCTATGCTTCATAAATGTTAAAGAACAGACCTACTTAATAGAGGAGGTCAAGTAATGGAATTCATGGAGATCATGGAGAGAATTGCCAGTCTTCTACCAGCCAGAGCAATTGCCTTTTGAACCAGTAAGTTTCCTTGGAAAAAAGGAGTGAGGAGCAGAAATAATAGCTAAAGAATGCTGATTTGTTGCTCGTTTTACCCCGAGTAGCACTGGACAAAAGGATTCTTTCAAATAAAGCTACTCCAAGATCATTATACAAGGCAACAAGACTATACTATGATCAATTCTGATGGATGTGGCTTTCTTCAACGAGATGATTCAGACTAATTCCAATGGTCTTATGATGAAGAGAGCCCATCTACACCCAGAGAGAGGACAGTGGGAACTGAATGTGAACCACAACATAGCATGCTCACTTTTTCTGTTGATGTCTGCTTGTACTTTGTTTTCTTTCTGGTTTTTTTTCTTCTCGATCTGATTTTTCTTGTGCAGCAAAATAACTGTATAAATGTATACATATATTGTATTTAACATGTATTAACATAATATAACATGTATTGGAGTACCTGCCATCTAGGGGAGGAGGTGGGAGGAAGGAGGGGAAAAGTTGGAACAGAAGGTTTTGCAAGGGTCAATGTTGAAAATGCGTAGGTTTTATAAATGAAAAGTTTTAGGAGCAGCTAGGTAGAGCAATAGATAGAGCACCAGCCCTGGAGTCAGGAGGATCTGAGTTCAAATCTGCCCTCACACACTTAATACTTTCTAGCTGTGTGACTCTGGGCAAGTCGCTTAACTCCAACTGCCTAGGAGCTGGAGGATGGGGTTGGAGGTGGGGGTGGGGAACCAAATAAATTAAAAATTTTAATAAAATTAAGGAAAAAAATAAAAATTAAAAAAAATAAATAAAGCTACTCCAAGAAAGAAAAAAGGAGAATTAAATCCATAAGCAAACTTAATGATATCACCCTGCTCCTATTAAAGAGCATAAACATAAGTTTATGATGTTGGAAATTGGGGGAGGGGAAGGGAACAGGACACTTGTAGCAAGTTTCTCTGTCAAAGGTCTCATTTCTCAGTTATATATGGAACTGAGTCAAATGATCTATTTTTCAACTAATAAGTAGTCAAAGGACATGAGCAAGAAGTTTTTGGAGGAAGAAATCCAAGCTATAGCCATATAGAAGAAAAAAAGTTCTATATTGCTAATTGAATTGAAAATTAAAACAACTCCAAGCCATTGCCTAATAATCATATTGGCAAAGTTAATATAAAAAGGGGAATGACACTTATTAAATGGGTTGTAGGTAAATAAGTATCTTAATGCACTTTTTTTGCTGAGGCAATTGGGGTTAAGTGACTTGCCCACGGTCCCACAGCTAGGAAGTGTTAAGTGTCTGAGGTCAAATTTGAACTCAGGTCCTCCTGACTTCAGGGCTGGTGCTCTCAACACTCCACCACGTGGCTGTCCCCTTAATGCACTTCTGGGGGAGCTGTGAACTGGAAAACATGTTGGAATCATGCCTCCCTAATTTAGTAAAACCACTACTATAATTATATCCCAAAGAGATCAAAGAAAAAGGAATTCATAACAAAAAAAATTCATAACACTTTTTTATGCTGACAAAATGACTGAAATTTATACAATACACACATTTAGGAAAACAAAATATGAAACCATCTCATTAGCAAATCACACAAAATGCTCAATTTGTACATTATGAAAATGATAGCTTTAACAGCCTTTTATGTATAATAAAGGAAGAAGGAGGAAATGAGTATAGGGTGTATATGAAGCATAACTCCAAGTGTTTAATTTTATTTTGTGAGGCAACTGGGATTGTGACTTGCCCAGGGATACAAAGCTGGTGAGTGTTAAGTGACTGAGGTTGAATTTGAACTCATCTCCAGGGCCAGTGCTCTAACCACTGCATTAACTAGAGGCCCCTTCAAGTGTTTTAAAGTTCTAACGAGATTAACTTGCTGCCACAGCATGTTACATAATAGGGGATATACTCAGTAGGGGGATGTTGAAGGGAGAAGAGAATTTGATGGATAGAACAAAATTAAATGTTAAATCAATTACTATGGGTTAGATTAAAAACAAGAAAGGCTAATTTGAACAAAACATAATGCTAGTTAACTGATGCAAATTCTCTTGCTGATAAATCTCTTCTCTTTATTCCCCATAGGACTGAAGAGGACAACCCCCTCTTGCACAATAATATATCTATATTCGTGAATATAAATATATATTTGACTGCACATAGAGAATTTCTATTGTATGTGTATACAACTATCACCTACAAGTAATCACATTCACACATTCCACATTAAAATGGAAAAGTATCTGAAAACTTCTTGATAGAGACAATTTTCCAATCCTCATAAACTCTGCTTGGGCAACAATCAAGATTACTTCTTCCTTATTAATGATATTTAGAGCATGCATAAGAGTTCCACAGAAAAAGAAAACTGAGAGGGGTTGCAATCTGAGTCATAGGAGAAGAGTACCCACAATCAGCAAGAACTCAGAAACATTAAGGTATAAAGAAGATATACAAACAAGGAAAGGGTGGGGAAGAGAGTGGTTTATCATAAAGATATATTTTGTACATATTTGCTTAGTGTCATTCCACTGCATCTAATTTTCCAAGGTGTCCCTAGGAACTCTTGATTCACACATCTGACTAGAACACAATTCCAGAAGAGCTTTGGTGGCAAGCTAATACTTTTTAGGGGCCAAATAAATCTTATTTTAACTTTCAAGCAGCTTCAGAAGTAGCATTATGGACATTAAATATGAAATGAGCCTTTTTAGCAAGATGAAAACTACCATTTATACCCATGATTATGAAAGAGCTGCTAACACATTCACTTTTATTCTACTTAAAAACAGTAGTACTCAGCTTGGGGCCTTTAAAAACTGAAGATTTAGTAAATCAATGGAAAGTTGTTTTTTTTCCTCCCTTCTTTTCTCTAAATTCTAGTGGGTGATATCTTTGAAATACAGAGAATAGAGGTTAGAACCAGATAGAAATAGTAGTTAAGCGCTGAAGAATCTCTCTAAAAATGCAGACTACTTTAGTACCAGAAAGGAAGAAACTTCATATTCCAAACTCTCCCCCTCCTCACCAACACACACACTTCTTCCAACCCTCTCCACTTAAATCTCCAACTTTTTGCTACTGGGTACAAGATACAAGACATACATTCATATCTTCCTCCCCTACTACATGTTAACGATTGGGCAGAACTATTCAGAAAATGAGATGGGTCTTCCTCAGGAGGCCTCAGTAAAATCTCCATTCATTATAGATTTTCAAGTATAAGCTTCTTGTCATCTGCTCTGCCATATCACAACAGAGGCTTGGCTTATACTTAGTCAGGGGTTGTGACATAGAATCTCAAGAAAAGAATTAGTAGCCCTCAGACAAGAGAACCAAGAGAAACCTAACAAAAAATATAGGAGAGCGTTTTAAAATGTCAAATGTTATAGACAGATGGGGGCCGAGGAATGAGCAAAGGCCAGTAGATTTGTCAATAAAAGATCATAGCTAATTTTGGGGAGAAGTTTCAAATGAATGATAAAGTTGGAAGCCAGATTACAGAGGATTTAGAATAAAGAAGAGGAAATGAAATGTAGACAGCTTTTATAGGAAGTTGGAGAAAAGGTGGAAAGATGTAGGATACCTTAAAGAAATGCTAGGTTTTAGATATTTGAATTTGTTTAGGTAGAGAAAAGGGAATTACAGGATACTTTATCTTAACTTTGAAAATGAGGTCATTGATGAAATGCATGGATCCATTATTACTACCAGCTGCCATTTAAGGCAGATGGCAAAAACCATGGAATCTAAGCTAAATAGGCTAGAATTTATCTAGTCTTAAGATTCTGTTTGGAAAGAAACCTAAAGACAATTAAATCCAATTTTCTTGTTTTATAGATGAAGGAATGGAGGCCTAGAAAGGTAAAAGGATTTGTTGAATAAGGGTTATATTATAAATTACTGGCAGACAACTCTGGGGTCCTGATTCCTAGTTCAAATATTTAACATTTTGTTTTTTAAGTAGCAAGCAAAACTCACATGTAAGAAGCAGAAGTACATGAATGATTAAGCTGAATTTGTTCCTTCTACTTTTGACCTCTATGGAGGTATAGAGAGCTGGTTTTGGTATAAGGGTTAAGTACTATCTCTACTGGCACTATGACCCTAGACAAATTAACCTCAGTGTACCACCATAAACTTTTAGGCTGTAAATTGCAAAACTGATGCTGTTACTATTTAGTTCAGTCACAGTCAACCTTTAGTGACCCCATTTGAGGTTTTCCTGGCAAAGATACTGAAATGGTTTGCCATTTCCTTCTCCCAGTTCATTTTACAGATGGGGAAAATGAGGCAAATAAGGTAGGTTGCCCAGGGTTGCTCAGCTAGTCAGTCTGAACTCAGATTTGAACGCATGAAGATGAGTCTTCCTGATTCCAAGTCCAGTGCTCTATTCACTAGCTGCCCAGAGCAGGTGGTAATTCTCATTGGAAGAGCGATTTTTTCACTAGAGTTCTCCATGCCAATGAAATTTAATTGTTTCTAGTCACTGCCTCTATTTTCTCTTCTCAATCCTTTGCAATTTGGCTTCTGAGCTTATTACTAACAAATAATTCCCTCCAAAGTCATCCTCTTTGTGAAATTTTTGTTTCTCCTACTAGTGACACCCCCCCACTCCTAATTATCATGTGTTTATTTTGTATATATTCACAGAATACATGTGGTCTCCCTGATAGAACATAAGCTCCTTAAAGGAAGAGACTTTTCATTTTTGCTTCTGTATCCTTATCACTTAGCACAGTATATGGCACATAGTGCTTAATTGATGATTATTTATTTGTAGCTGGCATCCATCATATTATTCGGATACTATGAACAAGTGAAAACTAAATGCTACAGCAGAAAAGAGATAACTTCTTAATTTTCTAAACTGATTACTTATTGGGGAAAAAAGGCTTGTAAGACACCAATACTTAGTCTCAGAGAAGATGAGAGCAAGATTCAAGGTGGTATACTGCCAACAGCCGTGGATCTGGATCAGTTCTCTGGGCCTCAGCTTCCTCATCTGGACAATGAGCATATTATTTTTAGTATCTACCCTCCTAGGTCTACTTACAGTAAGACTCAAATGAAATATTTAGAAGTGATTTATAAATTTGGAGAAAAATTTTTTTTCTTTCTCCTCAGAAAGTTGTTTTCTGGAAGCAAAAGGGAAGTAATATTGCTTATTACTTATACAAAAGGTAACAGGCTGGAAAGGGCTAAAGTAATTCTGGATATTCTTAAATAATTTGTGCCACAAAATACCAAGTACATTCTTCTCATGTTAGAACTTTTAACGTGGATCAGTAGTTATGTTTACCACTAGATGACTGAAAATAATCAGTACACTGCAAAATCAAAAGATACAGGACTGTGCTCATTTATACAAATCATGTAATCTCTCATTTCCATTAAGAGAAAAAGGAAAAAAATCCCAGAGCTGTCGAGGCTCCACTGAGGTAAATTGGCATCCGTAGGAGCAGAGAGATGTTGGCACTTTAGGAAGCCTCAACAACCAATAATAGAAGTTACCCTAAAAACATTAAAAGTTTTCAGTTTAAGGCAATAATTAAGTAAAAAGTTTTCTATGTGAGCTCTATAAAACTCTCTCCAAATGTCTGGAGCCCATGAGCACCAGGTAGAACAATATTTATTCAAGTTTTCACATTACTGAGTTGTAATTGGCCAGGAAAGCGGCCTTGATAAGCAACATTTCTAAAAGTCATTTCTACTAAGATTAATGCTTGCCTTGCTTCACCACTTCCCCTACAGAACAGGCAACTAGAAATAATCTAACAACACACAAACCAAAAATGATTCCTTTAAACTTATTTAATGATATTTGAATGCTCATTTTCTATTTTCCCAGATCCCAGAAAACAAAGTTCTTTTTAGATGACCAATATTTTGTTCCAGAAACATACAACCTTATCATCTAGTTCATAAAAGAGCTATTTTACAAACATACATCTGGATAATTAGAACAATAAAGTCTTTCAGACATTTCAAAACATGATCAGTAAAAATACAGGATTATTAATAAAGTTTTCTTTAAAGAATACTTCCAGATTTTTTTTAAAGTAATCTCTGTTAAAAGAGTACATGATTGTATGGTGTACAAAGAAAATAAGATGTTCTAGTATGAAGAGATTCAAAGATTAAAAATAATAACCAACCGTTTGCACATTATAGTGATCATTTTTACAGTACACCTCCTTGTCAGTTTGCACATGGAAATAGAGGGTGTTTGTTTCCTTTTATTTATTTAATTTTGGGGAGTGGGGTGGGGTAGAAACTATACTCCTTCAGCAAATCATTAATAAAACCACCACCAGTGGAAGGAGACAGGTTATTAGAATAAGTAAATTCTTTGGAAAAAGGAACACACTTATGGGAGGGGAGGGCATTATTAGAAGGTATTGAGGGGGGGAAAGAACATTTACAAAAAAAAGTAACAATGCTGAAGGTGGAAAGCACAAGCACAAACTTTTAAGTTTTTCATTAATATGTCTTTTTGAATTTTGTATATATATTTTTGATAATAGGGTATCTGAGGTTATGAGTTTAATAATCCAAATTAACACTGAATTTTAGGGTATATAGATCCCAGTTTGAAATCAGTCCCCTTTCAGTCTCCATACAATCTGTTTAATCTACCACCACCAAAAAGCAAAGAAAATAGGCAATGGAAAGCAGCAGGGAAAGCACTGTTGTTTGCAAATTGCTTGGGAATTAATTTTTTTTTTTTAAAGTAATACCTGTTTTCTTCTGTACTGTCTTTAAAACAAAGCAATATTTTTTAAAAATTACAAAAACAGGAACTAATTCTATTAGGGAAACAAAGCAAAATGTTTGAAAAAAGATCTTGTGTAGAATTCTACAATCAATGTGATCTTTAGCTCTTAAGAGCCAAGATTCAGAAAGGAAATCTGGAAGTTAATTTCAATTCAAATTTGTCCTGAATATATACTGATTTTAGAGTACACAAAGTATATGGCTTCTAGGGCAGGAAACTCAGTTTTAAATCATGGGGCTTTGGGATTGTCAATATAACTTGACTCTCTCTGTTCTCTGAAAGGGAATGAGATGTTTTAAATGTATTTCACCATTTAACAGTCAAGGAGGCCATTAAAACAAGAGGACAGAACACAATTTATTTAGTCCCTTCAGCATCCCCCCAAAAATTCATTGGTTTTCCAC
The DNA here is from genome assembly GCA_016696395.1 of Antechinus stuartii. Classification (NCBI taxonomy): domain Eukaryota; kingdom Metazoa; phylum Chordata; class Mammalia; order Dasyuromorphia; family Dasyuridae; genus Antechinus; species Antechinus stuartii. The sequence continues at coordinate 41,232,110 of MU174354.1, forward strand.
AGACCACTTATTCCACTTTTGTGTCCTTCTGAGAAAATAGGATCTCATCTTCTCTTTCTCTCTCCCTAGGAAAAGGCTTTCTAGTGATCAGTTTTGCTTAAAGTGATTCCCTAATCCTTTCAAATGGAAGGGCAGATAGGATGTGAAAATAACATTAGGATGTAGATATAATGATTTAAAGGGAAGCTTTCCCCCTCAACTGGCAGCTCTAAGATGGAAAGAGCAGTTGAAGCTTTGGGATCTCTTCTGGACTATGCTTTCAGAGATACCAAATAACTTTTTGTAACACCTGAACTATATTTGTGCGCTCCTTGTCCTCCTCTTCTCCCCCCCCTCCCCCTCCCCAGCTATCTCCATTGTGCAGAGTAACAGGCTAAAGGAAGGACAAGATAACTAACTTGTTCAAGACTGTTTAGTGAATTAACTATGATAGAATTTAAAACATTGCACTTCTCCTACCTCCTGAAAGAGTTATGTACTGGTAAGTGATTACTCTGTAGGTGTTTGGAGTAAAATTTATAGTCATGTTATACTTCTCTTATCCCCAAATTAAACTGTAGTGGACACTTCTCAAATACCCACTTAACAGCATCTCCTTTAATGCAGACAAGCTGGTGCTGGTGAATAGATGGATACCTGTATACAGATAACCTTTGGGTTGGCAATGATTGAAGCATTCTTGCCAGCAGCACGTAGGCTCTATAGGCTCCTCCTAGTAGATGTGGAAAAGCTCCAGGCTGGTTTTCTGTGTACTAGGGTTCTGCTTTTAAAGCTCTTTACCCTATTCTACTTTAAATTACATGTTTTTAATAATCTAGATGCAGTTCCAGTCTATAGGCATATCCCCAGATGAGTGATTGTGGCCACATCCAAAAAGCATACTCAGGTGTCAAAACAGAGGCATGGAACTTGATGCATTCAGATGAGCTGTTTAAGTTGCAGCTTTATGATATTTGAAAAGCAGCTGGGAATTCTTGCCATTTATGATGAAACAAATCTGATATCTTTTTGTGACAGCTAGGAAGGGAATAAAAAAACCATACACTGACCATTCACAGAAAGTAAAGAACACTACTGGAAGACGTGATGAAATGAATGCTTTGTATAAGAATAGGATGCAGATTTGGCACATGGTTTTACTTGGCAAAAAACAAATAATAAAAAGAAAAGAAGTAAAAAACAAAAACAAAAAACCTCCAAAGCTTGTTTACCTGATGCACAAAGAATATGTTCCAAGACTGTGATTGAAGATATTTTCAAGTGAAAGTTCTGAAACCCCTATTCTCTGTAGGGTACTGCTAATTCTGCTACTAACCCTAGTGTAGGCAGAACTAGCCTGGAGGGTTCAGTGTATGTTCTGGTATTGATCTGCAGTTTCAAATCGCAAGGTCATTCTTTTTCCCTGGATGGAAAGGGCTACAGCAGTAAAGCCAAAGGAAGTGCTTATAGAGTTGGTGTGGGCAGTTCTGTCTTCTCCATTGCATTTTTTTTTTTCCATTCCAGCCTTGATTCTCTTTGCAATACAAGTAGAGAGCATTTTGGCACAATCAGTGCAAAAATCATAGTCAAACCTCCAGGTACTAAAAACTTACTGGCCCTATTATCAGCAGTACCCGTAGCTAATGAAGCCATGGTTCAGCTCAGTAGTGATTCAGTTTGACAAAATACCCTTTTTTCAATCTCTCCACCCTATTTTTTATTCCCATTTCCTATCCCTCCCCACCCCCCCGCCCAGCCCACCATTTCCCTCTGAAGCATTTCCACTTTTTTTTTCTCTGCTCAAACTGCAGGGATAATTCATACAAGTGCCAAAGCCCTACATATAACTGTAAAAATTAAACAATATCTAGACTATTTTACAGTCAAGAAAATAAAACTTGGCTTCTCTTTTCTCTCTCAGATTCCATGATTTAATGGGAGAGAAGAAAAAAAGAGTGGCTTTAGGGAGGTATAGGAGGGGGGTATAGGAGGGGAGTAGGGAAGGAAATAAGTCAATTTTCAAGTGCCTGGCTATTTAGTGCATTAAGAATTTTTGTGACATGGGAGGTGACCTTAGCTATAGAAGATGGATGCCTGTCCCACAGGATAAGACGCTCATCTTCTATTTGACCCCTCTTAAATATAGTCTAGGTCATTCTGTACATGAAAACTATAGGGAAGTAGCCCTTCAAAAAAGCAGTCTAGGGGCTAGCAGGGAGTGCTAAAATTCAGTCCAGTGAAATCAAAACACCCTAGTTCCCTCTAGCTCCTCCCAAACCACCCTAACCCCCAGGTTTGAACTGTGATTTCAGGAGTAGCTGATACTTGGGTGTACTAAATAAAAAGGGCTAAAATTCTTGCTATGCAATTAAAACAAAACAGTAAAAGCAAAATTAAAATTAAAATGTGCTTTCAAAATGCAGAATGAAGTCAAATAAATACATCTGATTCTTTTTCCTTTTTTTTAAATGTCTAAATACATTTTTTTTTTTTTATATCCTACACCCAAAGCTCTGTACATTTGGTTTTTGTTCTGAAATCAAAATGAATTTCCGATAGTGAGGGGGAAAAGATGAGAGAATAGGCATTCCCTCACTGACAGACAAGTGCAGCTGCCATACTGGGAAAAAATGATTCCCACTTTGAGCATACTGGGACATGGCTAGCACTCAGATGGTCCACAGGAAGATCCTCTGTCACACACTCTCTCCCAGTCCACCTTGGAGCCAGGATGTGGTGATGCAAGGCTGAAGCTCAGAATCCAATCTCCAGCCACCAATAAGAGCTGTTGCTTTAACTTTTATCTGGGGAAAAGCAAGACAAATGGAAAGCAGAATTGAATTTGGAGAAATGGTTCCTAGGACCTTAATAACACACATTTTTATATTTTTATACATATTACATGCACACACACACACACACACGGCTCTAAGGGCTTCTATCAGAAAGAACAGATATCATCTGATATCATTGTGCAAAAATGTCAACAGGACATAAATAAATCCTACCATGTCACGAGGTTTACTATAACAATCAGCTGGTAGTACTATAGGAACAATGTTACAAATGGATAAAAACATTGTCTTGGTAATGTGTTTTTGATGAATTGATTAACCTTAGGGAGATATGCTTAATAACACATTATAACATCTACAAAGAGTACAAATCCATGCAAAAGTACAGGAAATCCTTTAAACTCAATGTCCAGTAAAGAACACAAAAGTGCTATAAAAGCTAAGGGAAGCCCACTTTTTCTACCATTAGGAAATCAGAGAAGCATTAGTAAATTTTTCATTACCGTATTTCTAATTTTCTAATTTACTATTTTCTTAATCCATGGCTCTTGAAAAAGGTGAGGAGAGAAGAAGTAATGACATTAGAGCTGCTAAATGATATATGATCATGTAAGAGCATATTGATTTTCCACATACCTGAGTGCTCCTCTGTGAGGGCTGATCCAGCCAGCCTTTGGCAAAGAGTCATGTAACTTTCCTCCACCTTCTGTAAAACACAACCCATATGATTTTCATCTGATTTCAGAGGTGAAAGGAGGGAAGATTTTTAGAAAAGGGAATTAAAGCTTTTAATGCAATTAGCTAAATGGAAAAATTGCTTTAGTCTTTCATATTTCACTTAGGTGCCTTTAAATAAGAACATTATCTTGTTTAGAAATTTTGCCTATGAAAAAGAACAACTTTCATTTCTCCTAAAATTCTATGCTATGAATAATTTGGAAGTGATATATAAGAAAGATGAGTTAATTAGGTGACAAGAACAAGGGATAGCCAGTGGATAGCCAGAGTATTTCTGGTACTCCTACAAAGTAAGGATAAAGTCTTATGCATAGTGGACTGACCTGAGCCAAAACTTTGAAAGAATACAGATGGAAAATAAATAGGAAAAGCCAGCATAAATGTTAGAGGGTCAAACTAAATCAGTGAAATTATAGATCCACTTGAGTACAAAAAGGAAAAAAAAAAAAAAAAAGGAAAAACAAACATATAAGGTCCCCACAAAGGTTTTTGTTAAGTTGCCTTATTAACTGTTGTTGTATAGCATGAGGTTCACCAGAATTAGCCTGTTTACACAAATGAATTTCAGCCATTTCATCAAGTACGGGGCAACATTATATAACACTGCATAAAAATCAAAAAAATATATATCCAAATAAAGTTAAAATGTGGAAGAGAGAGGTCAGACTGCCAAAATGATAGAACACGACTATCTTCTCCTTTCCCTCCAACAGCTATTTAGTCTAGTCAAAATACAATATACCTCTAATACATCTAGACTCTTTAGCATCTCTCACTCTACTATAGAATAAGGAGGCAAATATTAAGATGCAATCCATTTCCACAACAACAACAACAACAACAACAACAACAACAACAACAACAAAAAAAAGATTTAAGCCATTGTTAATTCTGTAATACAATGAACTTCCAAAAACACAAGTTAAAGTTGGTAGAATCTTTTATTTTGTAGAAACTATATAAAAAAGGACAATGAGAAAATATATGGGATAAAGAGGTCGATTTTGCAAAATGGCAGTCTATTTATACATCTGCCCCTTTGCTACTAGGGATGACTCTCTCCACTTTTGATGAAAGTGTCTCTAAAACCTACAAGAAGATGGTAAAGTTCTGTTTACTTTCCAAAAAATCTCCTTCAATGCTGGGACTATCAGAAGTGGTTTTAGGCTCAATCTAAAAGCTTCTAAAGCTTATCTTCATCTGTCATAAGACTCAGAAAATTATTACTACTACCACAGTGTGTTACAAAAAAAAGGGGGGGGGGGGCAATAGCAAGTTATGGCTTTTGTCTGATTTAGATTTATAATAGAAAAAAACCTATCTTAACATATTATTCAAATCTTCTCAAACATCAATCAAGAAAATCACATACATTCAGATCCTTTAATTTGGAAAAATAATAAGAAAACATAGAAATAGAAGCATGCTTCCTGTCCTTGTGCTTTAATAATCTGAGAAGCCCAGCCACCTATCCTCTCCATGGACAAGGAAAGCAAACATATTCAGACTATATTGACATCAGTTTTTCATTCTTTCTTTGCTTCCATTTTGCAACATTTGCCACTTGGAAACCAATGTTAGGGATGCTAAAAACAGGCTTTAAAAGGCAGCAGTGGATACCTTTAAGTGTTCAAGGTCAGCCTCTATCTTCCGAATGTACTGCATGATCTGGCTGTGTGAATCTGCAGAGCAAGAGGGACTCTGGGCACTGAAGCCAGACTCCTCTCCAGGTCCCCAGCGCTGCTGGACTAGAAATTCAGGAGTGAATGGAGAACCTCCTCCATCAGACCGGGGATTGAGAACAGATTGCTGCTGGTGAGCCCAGCCCACAGAAGGGAGGTCTGAAACACCTTCTTCCTCCGTAGAGCTTTCCTGCACCGTTTCAAAGCCATCAAGGATCAGAACATTTCCTGATGAGGAAGCAGAACAAGTTATACCACTATCAACAGCTGACAACTACTGGACAATAAAGTCTACAAATATTCAAATACCCATATTTAACCATGCTGTGGCTAGTGTTTTCTAATTTTATAATTTCAAGCTATTTAACAATTTTAGATACAATTAGATTTTTAAAATACTACACCTTCTAAGAAAGTTAAGAAAAAAAAATTCAATACTTTTTAATCCAACTTGGTTGGTACTTGTGCACCAGGATAATATCATATATTTCAGATGAAGGAACAACATATTGTCATCAGAATGGTTCATAATGAACTTGCCTGAGATCCGTAACTGAAGAGCTTCCTCCTCCTTTCTTTCTGTCCCATCACTTTCTGAAGGATTATCATCACTGTGGGCTTCACGGGCATCAAAAAAGTGCTCTCCACTGTCATCAGGACCCCCTTCTAGCTCTGCACTAGACGGCTCTGGGGTCATGATCATGTGGTCCATGACTAAAAGATTGCTTGCCCTGCTATCTTGAGATGCCAGTTCCATATAATCCTGTGGAACTGGGGATTCAATTGAAGTCCTTGGGCTATAACATGCAATTTGGCCAGTTCTGGTTTGGAGGGATGTATGCCCTTCACCAAACTGGCTGGTCTTATTATTTTCAGAGTGGTCTAAGACATTTTGGATCACACTCGGACTTTCTACTTGCACCCCCTGAGAAGATGTCCTAAACCTGGAAAAATGTGGCCAGTCTTCAGGAGTCCTCTTCTCAGTCAAACCTAGCTGCTGTACCAGCAACTGCTTCAACAGACCCACTAAAAAAAGAAAGAAAGAATATTCATCAGTTTCTAACAGGATTCAGATAAGTAGCCAAGACACTTCTAAATGGAAAATCAATCAACAAGCACTTAATAACATCTAATAAATTAATTTCTAGTAACACAGGCACCAAATGTTAAGGTCATTTTGCATATGCTTTAACATTTAAAATGCTGAAAGAAATTGCCTAGTGCATCTACAATGCATTTAAGTTTGACCTTGGAGCTATAAGGTATCACCTAATTGCATTAAGAGTACCTTCAAGAACTGCTATGTGACCTGGGCAAGTTCACTGAACACTAGTGACTAGTGAACTTAATTTCCTCTACTTTTTACACATACTGAGAAAATTAGCTTAGGGGGAAAAAAATACCTGAAATTTTTAAATTACTCAGAAATAGATGCTATGTAAATACAAGGAAGCATTTTTTTGGAAATTCCCCTGGAGTTCTTAAAGCACAGTTCTTACTATGCTGCTGCTCTGCTAAATAAATTTCAGTGGCTCCCTATTCTAAAATCAAAGGAAAACTCTCCTGTGATTTAAAGCCCTTTATAATCTGGTTCCTCTTTTTTGTTCCAACCCTATAAATGGATCCTTTTCATGAACTCTGGTGTAGCCAAACTGACTTTCTTGCTGTTCCTCACATATGACATTTCACCTTCCATTTCTGTCCCTTTCTATGGACTTATTCCCTTCAAAGTTTAACTCAGTGGCCTCTTTCTCGCCATCTTTTCCCAATGCCCCTGATGTCAATGCCTCCCCCATAATTGGCATGCAATGACTTCTCTGTATCCATGTTTTCTCCCCTGTACAAGGTAAGGTACTTAAGGAGAAGAACGTTTCGTTTAAGTCTTAGTATATTCAGTCCCAGGACCAGTCTCTAGCATAAAACAAGAAACTAATAAATGGTTGCTGACTGAAAAGTAGAGGGTCTTAATAAGTAGAACATTCAAAATGTCAAGTCTTCAATAACAGGGCTATAACAACTCAATTTAGAACCAAATTTTCCCTACTAACTGTAATAAGCAGATTACAAATATCTTAGTTGCTGTTGTTGTTGCTGTTGTTTTGTCCTTCGTTTTTGAAGAAGACCATGACATCAGGGAGGAGATCCCATACACCAGGATTTAAGTGAGAGAGAGCTGGACAAAATCACCTGCCTCACTTTCCCCACCAGATATAGATCAGGACAACCGGAGATGGCCCTGCATTCAATGGGAAATTTTGGCCTTTTTAAGCTAAGGTCTTCAACAGGTCTCAGTGTGACTGAGAAAATATCCATTCGGTGATAAAGGTTAGGTGGAAAATATTTTTTCTTATTACATCTGAATCCATCAATTGTAAGGAAAATTGACAATAAAATATAGTCAGGTTTAATGCTTTTTAAAATTTTGACTTGAAATTTAACACCTTCTTAGGTTATTTAGATACCTCAGAAGTGATCAGTGTATGGACATAAGTCATTCTTGCAATCATTAATGCTGATTTCTACTACATTTTCCCTGTACCATTCCATCATATTTAAGTACCAGTGATATTCCAGGCACTGTCCTCAGTCAGCAACAGAGAAATGAAGACATAAATGCCTTTAAAGAGCTTATCTTCCATTGGGCAAGACCAAAAGAGATACAGAGTAAACTGGGGAGAATTAGGAACTAAGAAAAAATTCATGTATTCTATGTCACCTAAGCATAACAGAAAAAGAAAGGCAGGTTTAACAAGTGTATGGTACCTAATAAGCAGGTTTTTAAGGCAAAGATGAAGTAAAAATACATTGTCAATATGAGGATTGGGCAGTGAAAGATAAAGAGAAAAGGGTTGGCATGCCATGGAGGAGAAATCTAACACCAGTCTGTGTGAAGCAGAGAATCATGCATAATACAGGCTAGAAGGGGAGGATGGGCCAGGTTGCAAAGGGCTAAATAGAGGAGTTTATATTTAAACTTGGAGGCAAAAGAGATTCCTTGGAAGTTTATTAAAAATCATTTGTACAAGAAGTTAGTCTGAAGAAGAGAAAAACTTGAAGCATGAAGACCAATGAGGAAGCTATTGTATGAGTCCAGGCAAAATATGGGAAAATTCTAAACTAGGGTGGTGATAAAGAGAATAGGACAGATGTGAGAGATGTCAAGGAAGTGGGATCAACAAGATTTACCAACTGATATCAAACAAAGGGAGAACAAGGAGTCAGTGATAACACTCATGTTGAGAATCTAAATGGTATTGTCTTAAATAGAAAGAGGGAAGTCCAGGTAGGGGATGTCCTTTTGGGAAAACGAATTACTTCTGTTTTAAACAGGCTAAGTTTTAGATGCCTATAAGTATATCTAATTTGAAATATCCAAGAGGAAGATGGAGATGACCAGTTGTTGCTCAGGAAAAAAAAAATGAAGGCTGGATAGATATGGATGTTATCTGCATCAAGATGATTAAATATATCCTTGGAAGCTGACGGATGAGAATACAATGCCTTGGGGCACCAACAGCTGAGAGTTATATCAGAGATGGATCAGAAAAGAAGACTGAGATAAGTAGGAAAAGAACCAAAAAAGAAAGAGATGTCAGGAAAATTCAGAGAGGAGAAAGTATCCAGAAGTATAGTCAACAGTAGAAGTCAAAGAAGATGAACTGAGAAAAAGTTGTCTGCTTTGGCAATTAATGAGATCACTCTCAGGGTAGAGCTTGAAAGCCACACTGTAAAAAGCTGAAAAGTAGGAGAGAAGAGAAAAAGTGGAGATAATAGCTGTAAATAGGTTTTCTAAGAGTTTGGCTATAAAAGGGAGTTAAGATACAGACTGATGAGGAGATGCTACATTCTAGAGATTTTTTTCAAAAATGGAAATTGTATTAAGAAAGGAGGGGATAAAATGAGAGAAAGAAAGGGGAGGGAGATTTGAATTTGATGGAGAAGACCAAAGGGAATGGCATCAAGATCACATGCAGAGAGAGTAGTTTTGATTAGGAAAAAAGGACCACTTATTATCAGGCTAAAGGAAAGAGAGCAGGGCATAATATCAGTGGTTGTATGATATGGTGGAGATAGGAGGAAGTATCTTATAACAAATGGTTTCTATTTTATAAACTAAGAACTGAATTCTCAGTTGAGAGGATTGAGGAAGGGGTGGTATGAGAGGTTTGAGTAGAGAAAAAAGTTTTCAACAATCTCTGTGGGAAGAATAGAGAATCAATTAAGGAGGAGGAAAGCAATTACCTTGCTTAGATTGAAGGCCCTACTGAAATCAGCAGCATAAATCTGTAATGGATAGTCTGCTTACGCACCTGATTTCCTTCAACTCTATTCAGAAGTATGTTAGCAGTAGCGAATAGGCAAATGATGGGAGTAATCTGAAGTTTAAGTTTGGCAAAGGAAGTATATATTTACATGTAAAAATGTATTAAAAAGAGTCCAAGCTAATTTGTTTTAATAGCAGTAGTGAAAATATCTGATTGTGACATTGCAATGAACTTTTGAAAAACAATGATCATCACTTCATGCTAATATTTAATATACAAAGAATGCTAAATAAAGGCTATCAAAGAAAATTTCTCATTAAATACATACACTCAAACTCAAAATATGCAAGCTATTTTTCAGCTTGTAAAAAATAACCTAAGGAATTTTCCTCAGATATTAAGAAGAAAAATTTAAATGCTCCATAATTTTGTTTCTACTAATTTAGTCATGTAATTGAATTAACCAAAGGACAATGTTTTTCTGTTTGTTTGTTTGTTTTTTGACTAAAACATTTTGCAAAAGAACAAAGACACACACACACACACACACACACATAAAATAAAGTAGTAAAAAAGAAAAAAAGCTTCTATCTACACTCAGAATCCATCAATTTTCTCATTCTGGATATGGACAATATTTTTTATCATTAGTTCTTTGGGATTGTCTTGGATTACTGTATTGCTGAGAATAGCCAAGTCATTCACAGTTTATTCTCATACAATACTGCTGTTGTTATGTATAATGTTCTCCTTGTTCTCCTCAATTCACTTTGCACGAGTTTATGTAAGTCTTTTCAGGTTTTTCTGAAATCATCCTGATCATCATTTCTTATAAAAAATACTACTACATCACAGTCATATATAACTTTTTCAATAAATGATTTCCCAAATGATGGATATCCCCTCAATTTTCAATTCTTAGCCATTACCAAAAAAACAAAAAAAACAAAACAAAAAAAAAAACCCAAAACAAAACAAAAAAGCTGCTATAAATATTTTTGTGCAAATAGGTTCTTTCCCCTTTAATCTCTTTGGGATTCAGAACTAGTCTTGGTATTTATGGATCAAAAGATAGGCATAATTTTATGGCTTTTTAGGCATAGTTCCTGTTCTCCAGAAGGGTTGGACCAGTTCACAGTTCTACCAATAGTGCATTATTGTCCCGATTTTTCCACATCCTCTCCAGAATTAGTCATTTTATTCCTGTCATGTTAGCCAATCTGACAGCTGTGAGGTGGTATCTCAGAGTTGTTTTAATTTGTTTTTCCCTAATTGTTAGTGATTTAGACCATTTTTTTCAAGTGTGTATTAATAGTTTTGATTTTTTCTCCTGAAAATTGCTTGTTTGTATCCTTTGGCCATTTATCAATTAAATGATTCATATTTTTATAAATTTGGCTTGGTTTATTATATAACTGAGAAATGCAGCTAAAGGATAAGTTTTGATGAGGCTTAGTAAAATCACATTGTCAAAGACAAAGAACACTTTTCTTAGTTTATTTTAAATTTTAATAAATTAGTGTAAATTCTGAGCTTCAAACTGTATCTTGCTATCATCTTGACAATGTGGAAGTTTCTAGGAGTGTGCAAAACTATCCAGAAATTAGATAAGAGGGAAAGGCTCAATGTGAATTTATAGATTCTTCAAGGCTCCTGAGTTTGAAGTTAACTTTGGTGCTCTTCCCAGGCATCAATTCTTACTGTCTCCATGAGCCACTCTTAGTACCCTGCTCTTCTACTTTTGAAATCCTCTCTCAAAAATTGTAGTCAAGCCAAAAGCTTCAATTGTTACTCCAATATGCATGATTCCCAGGTTTAAATTTCCAGACTTATTTTCTTCCACATATAATCCAGTCGTACATTTCCAAATTTTTGTTAGGCACTATCACTTGGGTACTTTGGCACAACTTGAAGTTCAATATATCTGAGATAAAACTCAAGTTTCCTTTACTTGATGCCATTAATATTATTACCATTCTTTACATAATTCAAAGGTAAAACACTGATATCATTTCTGACTTCTTTGTGCCTTCCCTCTAGTCACCAAGTTCTTTGGATTCTTACCTTATCATAGTTAGAAAAATCTTCATTTTTATCACTGCTAACCCCCAACTTCAAGCCCTTCTAATCTTATTTCTCAAGGCAAATTGCTAGCTTCCTGCAATATCTTACCTATTAAATATTTCCACTTCTGGTCTTGTTCCAATACATCTCAAACATTTTAATCTTTCTTAAGTGCCACTGACATAATATTCCCCTACTCAAAAATCTTTTGTTACTCCTCTTTATCTACAAGCCTTGTCAATCTGGCTTCAACCTTCTTTCTACCATACTCTTTTACATGAATCCTCTATTTCAATCAAACTGGTCTAATTCACTATCTCCCAATCAAGACTTGTACCTTTCTGCCTCCATACCTATCCATTTTTTCTAACCACTGCATAAATTCTAATAATTCATTGGTATCCTCCCCTGTCACTTCAGCCCATGATACTCTAAACTTCTTAGTTTTTAATGTCTTCACCATTTATTATATACTTGATATATATTGTCTCTTACTGTCAACTTTTGCTTTTAAGTCTCTCATATATGTGTGTGTGCACGCGCGTACGTGTGTGCGTGCCTATTTCTGATATAAGATTACTAGAAAAGATCATCTAGCCCAATATCTTGATTTTACAGATGAAGAAAGAGTGGTCCAAAAGAGCTAAAGTAGTCTAAGACCAGCCAAGCAGTAAGAGAAGAACCAGGATCTAAATCCAGCACTTCCAATTAAACTGTGCTACCAGGTCATTTCAATTAGACTGTTAATATTTCTGAGAACAGGGATCTTCTCTTATCCTTATGGTATAATATCTTACACAAAGTATGTGATTGACTGATTGAATCACTTACAGTTCCTGAGTGCATCCAGTGCCCAGCGCTCTTCACAAACAGGGAGATGTGGCTCTGGGATAGTACTCTGAAAGTCCATTCCAGACTCTTTTGATGTCTCTTCCATTTGTTCCTTTTCAAACTGTCTTTCAGCCAGTAGATCACTGATCTCTGATTTCCCAGATGTAACTGATGAAGGGGACTGAGGTTTTGACATTAAAGAAGTTTCTGCTCCCATGTGTTTTTCTGCTCAATAGAGAAGAAAAGGTGCAATGTTAACAAATGATAAAAGAGTCCTAAATACCATAGTAATGCCCTGGTATGCTTCCCAAATGAAAAAAGAAATTCTATGATTTACATTCGAGCATCTTAAACAAAAACATAACAAAAAGCAGAAAAACTCATCCCTAGCAAAGCTTATAATTCTTAACCTGAAGAATTCAAATATAATCTCAACTGCATGGGCTATCCTGATAATCCTGTCATGATAAGTAGCCCAAATCTATGAACTACAGAGTTCTTCAAAGATACCTTAAGAATCGTAATTTATTTAGTTATTTAAAGAGTTCTTTCTTTCTTTTTGCTGGGGCAATTGGGGTTAAGTGATTTGCCCAAGGTCATACAGCTAGGAAATATTAAGTATCTGAGCCTGGATTTCAACTCAGGTCCTCCTGACTTTAGGGCCCACACTCTATCCACTTTGCCATCTAATTGTCCACCTGAAAAATTTAATAATATATATTGCTAACATTTTTTCCTTGAGCTAATAGGAGTAAGTTCACCTGGACTCTGAAGACTAGAGGTAGAAACACCATGCGATTCCTCCTTCAGCTTTGAAGCTTCTTCTTCCTCACGGTCCCCTCTGCAGAAAGATAAAAACCATCTTTCATGACATCAGGGACCTAACATTCCTGAACCAAAATGTACAAAATAGAAAACCATGATAATTGAAAATAAAATTAAAGACTCACTCGCAGGGTGACTCTGGTAATGGGATGGGCTTTGTGGACTGTTCCTTTACTGTCAGGGCCATCCTGCCAATCAAGTCCTGCCAGCTGTATGAAGTTCCAAGAGGTTGAGGTAGGGGTTGGAAGTTACACAGTAGAGGAGGGGAAGAAAGAAAAGAAAAAAATGAGAGAAGATAAGAAAAACTACATCCAATACAACTGGAAAAAAGAAAGTAACTAAGATTTGCAAAGAGGAAATGTCTATGCCAGCAAAGTGGAAGGGCTGAAGTCATATATTAATAAGAAAACTAACAATAATATAGTAATCTATTTAAAAGATTCACTAAAGGGGCAACTAGGTGGTACAGTGGATAGAGCACCAGACCTGAAGTCAGGAAGACCTGAGTTCAAATCCAGCCTTAGACACTTAATATCTCCTAACTGTGTGATCCTGGACAAGTCACTTAACCCCAATTGCCTCAGCAAAAACAAAACACTAAAAACTTGAGAAAAATTTTTTAAAAGATTAAATTTAATTCAACATTTATGAAAGACCCACTAAGTAAACTTGTGGTAGGTATTGGAGTTACAAGGAAAATTAAAAAAAAATAATTCCTGCTCAAGTTATTCCGTTTTAGCCATTAAACTAATCAGTTTTGTGAACTATTAAGTTTTGAGACTAACAGAAAATATTAAGTAGAAAAATATAGTTGAGACTGTCACTTACACTGCTTTTTCAGAAACTGTCTGTGCCACCAATTCATAAATTTGGGCTCCATTGTCTGACATAGAGATGACAAATAATGCTTTGTTATCTGAAAGAGAGAGAATAAAACATTACTCCATCAATATTTTTGGACTCCAAGGGGAAATTGACATATTGATATCAATTATTATTGATTATTATTATTAGTGAATCAATTATTATTACCACAGAGCATTCATTTTGCATTTTAGATATAACTTTCCAATTTCAAATGTTCTAAACTCTTAAATGTTCATTTATTTTACACAAGATAAAAAGTGTTTACTATTCTTCATTATTAGAAAAGCTGAGAGAATCTAGGCATCTCAAGTCTCTTACAAGATATTTAAACATACACCCATGTATTTTTATATGTAGGCAGACATGTTATTATTTCTTTACAAATGGGAAACAACTTGTGAAGTTTTCTCAGGTGTGCCCAAGGACAGAATTTTATGTCCCTTGTCCTAACTAGACAATGTGCTATTTCTAAAATAACTTGCACCACAAGTTGTGGTTTTACCCAGTGGAAGTACTTGCCTGTTGCAACTTGTCGAACCAACACGGTATTCAATTTGATTACAGGGCTGAATGTGTGTTTGCTATCTGCTGTAGATGCTAGAATTTTACTATGACACCTCAACACCAGTCTATCATCCTGCTTTTGTAACAATACAAGGATGTCTTCCAACAGCAATGTGTAAAGATCTACAAAAGAGAAGGTACACACATTTATACCCAACTTTACAGGGGGGAAAAAGCAGTATGAAGATTGAGACCCAGCAAACATTTGCTTCCTTATAACAGCCAAAGTTCATACAGCATTTTAAGAATTGTAAAGTATCTCAATCAATAAATATTTAATAAACACCTATATTACATGCCAGGTATTCTAAGTACTAGGGATATAAAAAGAGGCAAAAGATGGTGGCTGTCTTCAAGGAGCTCACAATCTACTGGAGGAGGGAGGGGTGTGCTCATACTATTTTATTTTTTCATTTAAAAGTCAAAAACAGCCTAATAAAGTCAGTAGTACAGATTTTATTATTATCCTCACTTGGCAGATGGAAAAAGATTAAATGACTTGTTCATAGTGTCAGTAACTAAGTATTAAGAGGCAGGATTCAAATTCACATCTTCTTGACTCTGTGTTCAGAACTTTAACAACTATATTTAACTTCCCTTGCTTACAAATGAAATGCTTTCACATTTCAAATTTGTAAAAAGTTACAAATACTTTTTAAAACAGTAGTACTTGGGAAGAGATGGAATTGGATAATGGCAAAGACTACTGATATATCCCTGAGTGATATTCATAGGAAATGTATGAATGTTAGCTATAAGATAGGTATTTATCAGCACACAGTACCTGGCATATAGTAAGCACTATATAACACATTTCAGAACTAATTAAAAAAAAAAAAAAAGTCTCCTTTCAAAGCAAATCTTTGTTTACAAGTTGTTCAGGGGGGCATTGCAATTTTACATTATTTCAAATCATGAACAACAAAAGCTTCTTCTCAAGGGAATTTCACCTTCCTCTCAATTCTACTTCCAACATTCTCTTTCCCCCGGATAGGGGGAAAAAAAAAACAACTGAAAAAAGACGTACAACCTACCAATAGTCTTATCTCTATTCACCTTCCATACTAATGGTCCTTCATGAATCATCTTCCTCTTTGTTAAATCCAAATTCTGTCAAAATAAGGGAAAAAAATACCCAACACAAATGATTTCTTGGAACTCAGAATGAGGTAATACTCAACCATAACTTTTACCTTCATTATTACCATCACCAATGCAATAAGTATATTCATAATTTAAATTCAAACTAGTCATATAAAGCTGGCATTATTCTTTCTAAATTATCTGAACAAGAAATAAAATACAAAGGTGGAGTAATCAACACAAAATGATACAAAAGAATGGAAGAAACCTCAGAAAAGCAACTGCAAGACCTATTTTCCTGATTTTAATATTACAATGAATTACTCTTTCAGCTTGATTCTCATTCTTGGCTAGTCTCTAGATCCTTTAATATATATGCTTGGGTTCATATGCTTGGGTACCATTGTTGATGATAAGTCTAAAACCACTAGGTAACCAAAAAGTTTCAAATATTATGAATTATTAATATAAAAATCATTGTTTACAGCCTAAAAAGGAAAGAGTGTTAGGTCAACAAAAAATATGAACATGTTTTTATGCAAAGAGTTAAATCATACAATGAAATCTATTTTGAATATCTATTCAAAAGACCTACCTAAATTGGCTATATAAATGGGTAGCATTTAATGAAATTATATCCATAAGGATATTCAAAAAATAACAATAATTAATCTGAGAAGTCCATTCAGTAAATAGCCTTTCTGCACAAACTAGAAAACAAACTTTTTAAAAACTTCAGTTATAATTGGTGTTCCTGAGCTTCTTGGAAACTTCTTCTACCCTGACATGCAAATGAGTATAAATTATTAAATAAACACTCCTCTAAAATAGCTATCTTACATTATGGTACAGAGTTTTAAAGGAACATCAAAAATATAAAAATGGACATTATGTCATATCTTCTTTACATGGTAGTAAATTCCAACAAAGGCTAATCACCTATTCACTCTCTAGTTAAAGTGAACTCTATAAAAACTATTAATAACATTAGACCTCTCTTACCCTGAGCTCTTCAACATTTGGATACTCTGACAGCTTCAAGTTAGATGTATCAAGGCGGCGCTGATAATCTTCTAAGCGCTGGAAATGAGATAACATGGAGCCAGGGTTATTGCTCTGGTGAAGTGATGCTTAAATAGTATTGTAAACTGTTGCTGTACCAGGGCACAATGACCAGTTAAATATCAGTTAAAGAAAAAAAGTCTTTCCTCTAATTTTCCAATAACTAAAACAGCTAGTATTTCAGGAAATTTTTTTCTTTTTTGTTTTTAACCAGTCCCACATTTTCCATCCCTTGGTGCCTTTATTGTTAAGCATTTTTTGCTCTTTACCTGTTTGTTCTCTGCCTCCTTGACAGCTTGATTCACATAATTTAGGATTTGACGACAATGATCTGCTGCTTTCTTTACCTTTTCTCTTTCCTTTGGCCGTTCTGAAATTGGCCAAGATAGAAAAAAGAAAAAACAAACAAAATGACCAAAATTTGATGAGAAGATAGAAAATGGAATTTGATTCCAATCCATTAAATCAGTGCTCTAATACTTTAGGATTTTTTTCTATCTAGTTGAAAAGTAATTTATAAGTTCAAAAATATCATGAGAGTCTCAGTAAATGTCAAGTCACTAAATAGATTTGAAAACATTTTTCTTGGCAGTAAAGCTACAAAAATAGTACAGCAAAAGACTTCTGCTAACCACATTATTTTAAACAATAAAGAGTCAGGATGTAAAGCTCCATACATAAGAAACCATATTTATTTTAAGATACTATTGTTTGAAGAGTTCTCTGAATCCAAGTACCTCCATAAAAATATATTTCATTGAATGTGAAATCAGATTTAAGCCAAGGATAAAAGTAGTTTACAAAATCCACATCATTAAAAAGAAATTCAGTCAAAGTATCTGATTGTCATATTCTTGCTGAGAATTTAAGGGATGCTAAAAATCAGTTTTCAAAGTTATAATTCTCCAGACAATAATAATCCAGTCACATTGCATAAATATAGTAAAACATAAAATTTAATGGCATTTTTAATAAGACAAAATCCTACTTATACACGTAAGAAGTAAGCTATTGTTTCCAGAAAGAACTATAATTTTAGATTTCCTGGTATGTATATTTAAATTCTGTGGTACAACATTAGATGAGCAAAAGTTTAGTTGCACTAAATTATTTAAAAAGCTAATAAGCACATGACTCTAAAAAAGAACTGAAGAAAGCTAACTTTGTTTCAATTTTCACCAAATGAAAGTCAGTACTACAGTATTACAGTAAGTACTTTATCCATGTCTGTAAGGCCTGAACAGAATCAAAGAGTCATACATAGGCAATTGAATCTAGAAGGACCCTTAAAAAGAACATTTAGTCCAATGTTTCCCAATTACCAGGGCTTGGCAAAATTCCACCAATTCATAAAACATTTACTAACAAAAGACTGTTACCGCTTAAAAACATACTTTAAAAGCTTCAAAAAACACTAATTCCTTTTCAGCAATTTACTGTCCTCCCTTTTCTATTCTTACTTTTCTTTACCTTAGGCACCCAATTCCTGCCTTTGCATTATCTGTAATTGCTTAGGAGGATCCTCAGTAGATAATTCAAATATATTACAAGTCTAAACTATAATTTTGGGAAATGATTTAATCCAACTGTCTCTTCAGGACTTCCCTACTCCTCACCCTAATTTATAAACAAAGAAAAAATTTCCCTTGATTTTGGTATAGTATGTACTACACAATACTAGGATATGCCATTTTAAAGATGCCACAAAGTAGACTAAATAGATAACATTTTAATTGATAATTTTATCATATCATTTGGCCAGTCAATAAATACTTACTAGATGCCTAC
Organism: Antechinus stuartii; assembly: GCA_016696395.1. Taxonomy (NCBI): domain Eukaryota; kingdom Metazoa; phylum Chordata; class Mammalia; order Dasyuromorphia; family Dasyuridae; genus Antechinus; species Antechinus stuartii. Next base: position 41,250,653 of record MU174354.1, read on the forward strand.
TACATGCTGAGCACTGTGCTAAGGAGAGGTGATCCAAAAAGAGGCAAAACAGTTCCTGCTCTCAAGGAGCTTACAATCTAATGGTGGGGAAAAAGCAAGCAAGCAAATAAGTAAAAACAAGCAAGCAAATGAGTACAAACAAGTTATATATATGATGAACATGAAATAATTAAAAGAGGGAAAGCATTAGATTAAGAAAGGTGAATCGTTTTCTGAAGAAAGATGTATCAAACTTAGGGTACTCCCAAATACTGATCAAACTTCTAAAAGCTCTAGAACCAAAATAAAATGTAATTGGAAAATATTTAACAAAATAAATATGTAATATACCATGAATAATGCTAATTTGCAGTTTTTCAAGTCAATATGTAACCCAGAGATGTTGCTTTTGAGTTTGATACCACTGCTATAAAAGATGGGATTTTAGCTATTAAAGGAAAGAGAAGTCAAAAGGTGGAGCCAAGGAAAAGCATTCTAGGAATGGAGGACAGCTAGAGCATTATCCAGAGACAACAAATGAAACGACAGCCATAAGTCAATGTCACTGGGTCAAAGAGTCTATGATGAGAAGTAAGGTATAAAAAGACTGAAAAGGTAGGAGGAGGGGATGAAGAGCTTTGAATACTGAATAAAGCCTTTTGTATTTGATCTTTGAGGTGACAGGAAATCACTGAAGTTGAATGAACTGGAGTGGGGTGAGAAGTGGAGGATAATATTGTTGGATCTGTACTTTAAATAGCCTGGAAGAGAACTGGGGTGGGGGGTGGAGGGTCAAAGAATTATAGGTCATGGTATGGATGAAAAGTAGGATTTGGTGAAAGAAAGCAGAGAATAAAGAAGAGAAAGTAGCCTAGTGGAGGGGTCAAAGTATTAGTGGACTCAATTTGGTAAGGGAAAGCAGAAGAAAATAAGTGTGCAGATAAAAAGGCACTATGTGAGACTAACAAACAGGAGGCAGTATTTTGTGCCTTTCTCCATTTAAGTGGGAATACTTTACCTGTATATTTAGCAATATTATCCAGCAGAAGGGGATATTTAGTGAGCCTCTGCATTTGAGTAGGAATAATATCCTTTAGCTGCAGTCGACGGCATAGTGGATTACTCTCAGCATCCTAAAATTAAATGGCATAAAATTAAGCTGTAATTGTCATTTATATTAAAGCTGTAATTATTTGAACATGTACAATTTACCTATCGCATGTATGTGTGTTTATATACATACACACTTATGTTTTATGTATACCCACACCCATGAAATACATTTCCACTAATTAAGGCAAAAGATGCCAAGATATATCACCAATATTTCATAAACCTATTATCTTTAATCAAATATGGGAAGAATAGCATTACTAAACCATTAAAACAATGGCTCCATTCCTACATTATAGACACCTATTCATCTGTAATAAAGTGAAGTCACTGCTTTCTAGATACACTATCAATTTCATATTAAAAATTATGAAACTATCTTTTTTTTCAAAATTAAACTATATTTTATTTTGTCTGATATTTCCCATGAAAAATTATTGAGCTAATGTGGTATTTTTTTCACTGAAATGAGTATAACACACAAGCCATCTACATCATTCTTTTTCAAAGCATATGCCTTTAATTATGTTTTCCTGAGTCAGACTTTTGTTCTACTACTTTCACCGTAGCATCCCAATAGATGCAAACTACTTCTTGATACATACATCAATAGCACTGCTGAACATCTGTAGCAGGTGTCTTGATCCTGATTATTAAATATTCTTTTTATCAAAGTATTACTGAACACTTCACAATGTTATTATTCTACCCTCCAGAAATGATTTAATGAAGATAATCCAGGGCTGGAAATAATCTTGATAAAGGGCCACTGCTAGACACAATTCTAGTAAGTGACTTAATCTTAATTATACTCCTAGTTTATCCTAGCTTTGTTAAGAATCAGAGCTGGCACTAGCTCTTATTGCTGACTCAGCAGTTTAATTCACCTGCACAAAAGTCTGGAATCGAGAGTCCTTTTTCTGACGAGATTTGATCATTTCCAGGGCAAAAGGCTGGTTACTACAGAAGGTGGCAGCTGCGTGTTTCAACTTCTCTTCTCCTGATCCACTGAACTGTGCCAAGAACGTAAGGAAACAATAGAGAAGGGATAATAAGACAACACAACACAAGGCAAGATGATGAATCAAGAGTCTCTTTTCACTGAAAGTATTTTCAAATGATAACAGATGTAGATTAACTATTTATTTACGGGAGAAGAAGAGAAACTTTTATCCATTAAAAATAAAATCCTTTTCATTCCACTAAAATAAGCAGGTCTTTCCTCATTATCTAAGATCTTGATTTTAGAAGATCAATTTGTCAATCAATAAATATTTATTTATAGAAATTCACAGACTGAGTTGAAAGGGAGTTCAAGAATCATCTCTATTTAATTCTGTCATGGCTTAAAGGTGAGGAGACCCAAGTCCAAAGTGGTTTAAGTGATCTGTCCAAAATCTTGCTTGACAGTTCCCTCTTCTGTAAATGACACATAAGTACAATGCAGAGAAAAGTTTGTTCTTCACTAGCATGGAATACCAAATACACTGCTGTTCTGGGGTGGCAAAGTTTTAATTAATTTTCCTAGGTATTAACAGTTTTGTTATCTATTCCTCTTTCTAAACTGTCTATTCCAGGTGTCCTTTGCCAGCTCATCAACCATATCAAGTCCCCTAACTATAAGTCTCCTCCCAAATTCTATATTGGCCTTTTCTTTTCCCTCTTGACTCTCCCTTGGTAATCCCATAGTCTTGTATAGATTATTATCTCAATGAAGAGGATTCCCAAATAAACAAATTCTGCTGCCATATCTCTCTTGATCTCACTATCTTTCTCTTAAATCCTTTTCTTTTCCAAAAGGTTTCCTTTTAGACTCCAATCAAGTGCTACCTTCTGCATGGAGCTTTTCCTTGCCCTCTATTGCAGCCATTCCCTCTAAGCTTATCTTGCATTCGGCTTTTTATGTATGTTTTGTACATATATAGGTATGTGCAAACCTTGTTTCTCTTGTTAGAATGTAGTTTACATTGAGAGAAGGAATGACTATGCTTTTGTTTTTTTGAGCTAGATGGTAATGCTGTAGATAGAGGATTGGATCTGGGGTCAGGAAAACCTGAGTTCAAATTTGGCCTTGTAACCTTGAGCAAGTCATTTAAATGCAGTTTCCTCACTGTAAAATGGTGATAATAATAGCAACTACACCACATGATTATTGTGAGGCTCAAAAGGGATAATATATGTAAAACATTTAGCACACAGCAGGTTCAACATAAATGTCTACTTTTTCAACATCCATCCCTACTTCCATTGTATCCCTGGCACATAGTACAGAGCTTAGAAAACAGTAGATGCTTATCTATTAAGAAGCACTTAATAAGTGCTTATTGGTAGATTGATATTGCTACTTCCCTCCCTATATTCTAAATGAGACAAAATTATCTTCGTTTTTCACTTGTTGGGGTACTATGAATATTTCAACACAAATACTCTGGATATATATGCATGTTTTGATGGAATGTAGGAATTGGAGTCATGCAGATAAACAATTTTAGCCAACTTTTTTACCCAATTTTTTTTTTTTACCCTATTTTACCTAATACTCTTTGGAAGACAAATAACTCATCTTTTTAAATAAATGAATAATAAAACTCTATTTGAACACTTAATATGACACAACCAACACAATTCAGTTTATAAAGTGAGGGAGTTTACATATTATAGGAAATATTATATTTGCTTAACTTCTATTTTTATTACAAATCAACTGGTTCCAGAAATATTCATAGTAAAAATCTTTACCCAGATCAATAAATCTTCTCCAATCTCATCAATTACAGAAGTCTCATTCCTCTTTCGAACAGCTTTCATTTGTTCATTCAACCCAACTTGAAAAAACAAGAGGAAAAAAAAATTGTTAATTTAATCACAAGTTTAAACTTTAATAAATATTTATTAAAAGTCTAATATGTGCTCACTATATTCTGGAAGAAACAACAATTACATTTGGCAAATGGATAGGAGAGATATACACCAAGTGCTACATGAGGTCTGAAGCAAGAAAGATAATATTGAGTCAAAGAAGAAGAAATTTGTGAAAGTCTTCATGAGATAGAACTTTGAGCTAGACCTTAAAGGATGGTTAGGATTTCATGACTGGAGAAAGATGCGTAGAGAAACAGTATGAATAAAGGAAAATTTCAAATGAGTCTTCATGGCATGGATAAACTAACTGGTGAGTAGTTCACTATAATGCAGCATATATAATGGGGAGTAGTGAAAGGTAATGACAAAAAAGTAATGTGTTGCCAGGTCTTGGAAGGCCAGGTTAAAAACTTTTAACTTTATTCTATTAAAGTTAAAACTGAACTTTATAAATAGGTAATAGAGAACTTGGGAAGCATTTTTAGCAAAAAAATAATATGATCAGGTTCGCAAATAAGTAAAATTAATATGGCAGCAGTAGAAAGAACAGAACGAAAGGCCATAATAAGCCCAGGGAGACAACAGCAGATAGTAAAAAAGGCCTGTACTAGGATGATAATAAGGATAAGAGAGTGAAGATAGTGAACTGAAAGAACTTGAAAACTAACTGGTTGGGTGAAAAGAGTGAAAAGCCAAAGCCATACCAAAACCAAATTTTTGAAAATAGAAGGATAGTATCTGTCACTGACAAAGATAACAGAAAGAAAAGTTGGGGAAATAAACTCAGTTTAGCTTTATATATCTCTGTTGGTTTGTAGTTTTTAAGTGGAAGCATCCTATTTACAAGTAGAGATATAAGATTCAAGAGAAAGATCAGAGCTTGAGATACAAATTTGGGAGTGATTTGCATGGAGGTTATTGGAATAAGATGGATCACTAAAGGATATAGTGTAGACAAGGTAAGAAGGCTGAAGACAGAACTTTGAAAAAATATTAGTATTCAATTTATTTCACCTTGAATATTTAGAGTAGCTTCTCTTATTTTTAAAAAGAATCTGCACATTAAGTTAACAAACCTAGCCACCAATAAGCATTTATAGAAGATAGGATTCTATACTCTTCCTAGAAATAGCTATGAATTTAGTCAAAATGCACACTGTTCAAATCAAGAGGAATTTAGCCAAAAAGACACACTATTCAAATCAAAAGGTTTTTCTTTATAGATATGCTCTTGTTTCCTTTCAGCCATCATCTTCCTTTGTTCACACCCTATGGCTCCAGTGATCAAGCTCAGCGTTAGTCTCTCTTACTGTGAAGCTGAAGAATCTCTTCTAGGTTGGAGAAGATTCTTCTCAGTTCTGACGATGACAGAATCCCCTCTCGGGATACTCGCTGGTAGAACACCTGATCTAGAACTTTCAGTGTCCGGACATGAGCTCGCTCTGTGTAGAACAACTCTGCACAGAAGAGAAGGGGCAATTTCAGTCAAAAAAAGACCCTATTACATCAAGGAAGTCTCCAACAAGCAGAAGCCAGACCTCAGAAAGGTCAGTTATAGAACATACAATTCAATTTACAGAGGACATATTATTACTTATGTACTCAATAGTTTTCACTCTGTGAAAGTGTTTCAGCTGTTTATTCATACTGGCTCAGGTTAAATACCTATTTGATGTCATAGGCTAAGAGTCAGGAGACCTGAGTTGACTATTCCCGCTGTCTCAAATGATTGTGAGAAAGACTGGAGGGAAATCACTTAGTCTCTCTGGGCCTCAGTCTCCTTATCTCCAAGCTGGGATGATAAAAGGAATCTATCATTTTTGACATTAGGTAAGGGACTTCACCTTCCTGAGACCCAGTTTCCTAATGTTGTATTGAATTGAATAATGGAGAGAAAACATTTGGCAAACCTTAAACAATCAACAATAATAATATAATAATCTATAATATGAAAATGAAAATTATAATACTTCTCCTTCCAATTCTGAAAGAGTTGTTGTAAGGATGAAATGGAATCATGCAAATAAAAGAAATATATAATTATCAGGTAAGGTAAGGGCAGCTAGGTGGTAGCTAGCATGGACACAGCACCAGCCCTCCAAATCTGAAGACATCTTCCTGAGTTCAAAAATGGCTGAGACACTTACTAAAGGTGTGGTACTGAAAAAATCATTTAATTCTGTTTGCCTCAGTTTTCTTATCTATAAAATGATTTGAGGAAGGAAATGGCAAACTACTAAAGAATCTTTCCCAAGAAAACCTCAAAATGGGTCATCAAAAATTGGACACAACTGAAAAATGACTGAAAAACAAAAAACATAATGTACCTGAATATTGATATTTAGGGAGAGAGATAAATTGGATTTGTGATTTCAGTGTCCTGGGCAAATCTCAGGTGAGAAAACTAACTCGCCCAAGTGTAATTGGCATCTTCTCTGCAACTTGTAATCTTAGATAACTGCCCAGAGCATGAGAGGTTAAGTGACCTGTCCAAAGTCCCAAACACATCATCTCAGCCTAGAGAGATGGGAATTGAGGCCAGGTTTTCCTGACTTTAAGACCAGATTACTCTTTTCCTTAACCACAAAGTCTACTGATAAAGAGGAAACATTCACCATTTGCATAGCATCATTTTAAATTTCTGAATTTTTAAGTTAACAATAATCACTAATACCATAATTAACTTTTTAACAGAACATTATTGGCTTTATCAAAACTTTAATACCATAAATTTTTAGGTTTTGCATCAAACTTAAGTCCCATTAATTATTATGATTAAAAGACTATAGTATAGTTAGAATATGTGTGATTTTACCACTTCAGATGCTCCATGATGAGCACCTCTCCATGCTTAAGTAGATGGTCTTCATTAACTGCTTTGACATTACAGAAAAAGTCATTATCTGGGGGTAATAGTCTTCTCTAGACTCAGCAATGCAAGTCTTTGGACAACAGAATTTGTTGCCTATATTCCAGGTCTATATTCCTGGGCCTTCCAGATTAGTAAAATATGCTGGAGAGGATCTGTTGGCATTGACGCTGTTAAGCATAAATGACTTAAATGTCACAATAATTAAACTGGGGTAAGGCTTCAATGACAGTAGATGTGGGTTATAGATTTAAAATGGGTCCTATGCAGAAATGACAATATTTTCTGGTTATATTTTTCTGTCTGTACATTCTATATCATAATAAACGGATAGCTGAGTGGCATAGCAGAAGGCACTAAAATCAGGAAGATACAAGTTAAAATCTAACTTTAAACAACAACAATATGACCTTGGACAAGTCATCTAAGCGATGCTTTACTAGGCTTCTCATCTGTAAAGTGGTGTTAGCAACAGCACTTGTTTCACAGGGTTATTTTAGGAAACAAATGAAACAATATATGTAAAGCACTTAGTACTATGCCTGGCATATAGTAGGCACTATGCAAACATTAGTTGCTATTTTTATTGTTGTTGTTATAATAGGAGCCTTTTCCACTTGAAGTAGAAAAGTGTAGTTTATTCTAATTATGTTCTAAAGATTATGAATAGTCTTTATATGCTTGTCACAACTACATAGTCTAGTCAACAAAGTCCTATCTAATGACACAGAAGACTACAGCATCCACTCCTAGTAGGAGTGCCCCTAATTAAGTCTTCCCAAGTTCTCAGCTGGCTTCATCTATAAAAATGGGGATATTGATACTTTACCCAACTGAAAACAGAGAACTAGACTGGATGAGAACTTAAGATCATTTGCATCTATAAGACTACAATTCACTGTATTATGAAGATTGCCTTTTGATTTAAGATTAATAATAACCAAAGATTTAGAGATGGGCAGTACTTTTAGGATCCATTTTGCCTAATCTTATTGTATGAGGCTAGAGGAAACTGACAGAGTCCAAAGATGAAGAGGCTGCCTTATTGCTATAGAACATGATAAAAGGTCAAGGAGAAAAATGATTAAACTTACCATTGATCACTTCCTGCCGTTTGATCTCACAAGGTTTTAGCCCCAGGAGCACCTCTCTGCTAACAAGCTGCTGCCAATTTGGTGGATCTGTTTCTAAGTCATTTTCAAACTGCTCATCTTCACTCTGACTTTCCCCAAAAGCTATACTATCAAGCCTAGAATAGAGAAAATCAAACTTATTTAAGATGTAATATGCAAACAAGTAAACAAAATGAGTTTATAAAATAGTAGCAATTAGTGATATTAAAATATATCTATCTTAATACATGTCTTTGCTGAAAGCTATTTAAAATGAGTACTCACTTCCGAAAAGATTTTGGTGTTCCATGTTCAGGGAACCTAAACAATGAAAAAAAAAAAAACCACCATGAAAAAATTGTGGATTGATACCATGTGAAATGAGTAGAACCAAGAAAACTGATTTATACATGACTACAATATAAAGGAAAATAGCCTTTAAACTTCTAATAATAACCTTGACCAATATAACAACTAATCAATTAAATTAACTTCAGAAGAAGCATACTTCTCCACTTTTTTGGCACAGAAATTAAGTAGTGGACTAAATGTGAAGAGCTATATATTTTCAGACATGGTGAACGTATTTCATTGCTGTGTTTGAATATACTTAAGTGTTACCAGTAAAGGACTGTTGCTAGGGGAGGAGAAGGAGAAGAGAAAGAGAAAAGGGAAAGGAAAAGGAAGTAGAAGGGGAAGGGGAAGGGAAAAGAAAGAAGAGCATCAATGCAAAACTAAATAAATACATAGAAAAAAGCATAAAGAATCAGGAGACAAGTAGGGCAATTTTGTTACTTTCATGTTAAATTCAATGTAGACTTTTTAAAAAGATCCTATGTAACGAAAATCTACAATTTCATATATAATTTTCATTTTTTGTTCTTTGAATATTGAAATACTCAATATGTGGTGCTGTTGGTCAAGTTCATAATAATAAAAGAAGATGACGAAGAAATATATCTTAGACATTCAGTTCAAGTATAGGTATCAATGAGATAAGCAATTTTTCTGAATATTATAATAGTTTAATATTATCTTTTCTTGGAGTTTCAATATTAGAGCAGTTTGGAAGAAAATTTCTAAAAAGATATTTGTAAGGAAGAGTGGATATCCACCAAATCACATTTGTATATTTACGAATTTAAAAAGATCGTATTGTTCATAGGCAATTAAACAATGCCTTAAATTCTCACTGACTGGGTATCCATCATTACCTTTCTACTTCACCTTCCTCCTCCTGCAATTGGTCTAATGGTGGAGCTGGAAAATCAAAGACTGTATTAGGAGTTCGTGGTGTACCATCTGTAGAATCTCCAGAAGCTGGTCCTTCTCCAATCTGTTTTGACCCTAAAAAGAGAGATCAAGCTTTTAAATGGCATTGTAGTACCAAAGCAACATATTTGTCAAACACACATTTCTTTTAAAGGAATCCAATCTCATCTTCCAAAAATCGTGAAAAATTGAGACAAGAAATATCTCAGATATTAAATTCTACCTTGAGTAATTTAGGAAAAAATTTCTAAGGTCTATGAATAGTCCAGATTTGAGCAATTCAAAAGTTACAACTTTCTGATAATTTAAAAAAAAAAAGATTCAAACTAAATAATTATGAAGGGGAATTAATTCTTGATCACTATAATCTTATAGAAAAGATTTCTTAATAACCAAGATTCTTAAACATGTTACCCCACAGCATCAATTTACCCATTTCATTTTCTTTTCCTCCATCTTGGGAGGCACTAGTCCCTGAAGTCAAAGAAGACATGGGATTAGCAGGCATATACATAACATCTGCTGCATCAGTGGAGATCCCACTCTGGCGTAACTTGGCAGAGTCCTGAGGTTCAGGACTCACTGATGAGGGTGTGGATAAGTGCTTAGGATGGCGTTGTTTTTGTAGTTCCATGGCTCTGCCAACTGAACAGAGAGAAACTAATTAGAAATCAGGGAGGTCAATGAATGAAATTCTGGTTTTTTTTTCCTAATTCAAGAAAGCATTTTCTCAATAAAAGTGAAAATGAGTTTTATATAAGTATTTTATATTACTATATTCTGAAAGCCCAAGAAGGAATGAGAATCTATATGCAAAAATGTCTCAAGCAGTTACATATTTACTCACATATGTTATTTGGATTGGTCTCACTTCTAACTTCTCTTTATTAAAACATCCTAATGAAATAAATATCTGATTTGCCAAGTAGCAAACAATGGAGAATGGAGCATTTTCAAAAGCAACATACTTGCACTGCTGTCATGACGGCTTGGTCTCCTTGGGGGTCCTAAAATGCTTGGGAATCCTCTTCTCTTTACTTTTTCTTCGCCTTCCCTATCTTTCTTTATACTTTGCTACAGGTGACAAACAATCAAAGAATTAAAAAGGCATACATACACACACACACACACACACACACACACACACACACACACACTTTTCATATTCATTTTCTCTTGGTCCTTGAAAATAAAAAATGTATCTCAAAAGTTAGGTAAAAATTAAAATTAATATAAAGGATTATACACATTATTATTCACTTATATTTAAGAGTAAAATATTTAAATAAATGCACAGAGTGATGTAGAAAGATCTACTGATGATTAAATGAACTGGTATCAATAGTACTACTAAAGCTACATTATAGAACTGATCTTTTGCTGTTACAGATTTACTTCAATTCATATGTTGTATCTATATACCAGAATATAAGGCTCCTTGATGGTAGGGATTATCTCACTTTTGCATTTGAAATAGCAGTGTCTAGTACATAGCAAGTATTTAATAAAAGCCTTTTTCAGTAATAAGCTAAAGTAAGTCAAAAAAATTTAGTGTTTAGAGTTTACTATGTGCTATGTATTGTGCTAAATGCTAGGAATACAAAAAAAAGTAAAAACATTATCCTCACCCTCAATGAGCTCATACTTTAATCATAGAGACAACATGCAAATTAACTAAATACATATAAGGCAGTGTAAATGGGAAGTCATTTATTCTATCCAAGTTATCCTCCAAATACATGCAACTGATCTCAAGAGCACCAGGGAAGAAAAAAACATATGGATCAATGTAAATTCAAACACTCTATCAGCTCTAAGTATATGCCCTACTAATAGAAAGTTACTAATATCTTAGAATCACAGAAATATAGAGTTAAAAAGCAACTTTGAGATTATTTCGTTGAATTTTCTTTTATAGATAAAAATACTAGATGAGTAGCCCATAGAGGTCAACTGCCTTCCCCTAGGTCACAGACAGGATTAGAATCTAGATCTTCTAACTCTAAATCCAATGTTCCTTCCTATTTCTCCCACACTGCTTCTTTTATACGAAAAATAACATTACCGTGCAGACAAGAACATGTTCCCACTAGTGAAAAACAAAACAAAACAACATGCACTTGGCCTTAGTGAGCACACAGTTACTGACTAAGAGATGTCTATCATCCATGACATTTACTCATACTATGAACTGAGTCAACTTCTGTCCATAGGGGCAAGAAATTTAAATCAAATCATTTTTATAGCATTAATGATAAATATAATTATTAAAAACTGGCTCTGCAATCTGGAATTATGCCCAAAAAGTTATCAAACTGTGCATACCTTTTGATCCAGCAGTGTTTCTATTGGGCTTATACCCCAAAGAGATACTAAAAAAGGGAAAGGGACCTGTATGTGCCAAAATGTTTGTAGCAGCCCTGTTTGTAGTAGCTAGAAACTGGAAAATGAATGGATGCCCATCAATTGGAGAATGGCTGGGTAAATTGTGGTATATGAATGTTATGGAATATTATTGCTCTGTAAGGAATGACCAGCAGGATGAATACAGAGAGGCTTGGAGAGACCTACATGGACTGATGCTAAGTGAGATGAGGAGATCATTATACACTTCGACAACGATATTGTATGAGGATGTATTCTGATGGAAGTGGATTTCTATGACAAAGAGACCTAACTGAGTTTCAATGGATAAATGATGGACAGAAACAGCTACACCCAAAGAAGGAACACTGGGAAATGAATGTGAACTATTTGCATTTTTGATTTTCTTCCCGAGTTATTTTTACCTTCTGAATCCAATTCTCCCTGTGCAGCGGGAGAACTGTTTGGTTCCGCAAATATTTATTGTATCTAGGATATACTGCAACATATTTAACATATTTAGGACTGCTTGCCATCTTGGGGGGG
>MU174354.1:41262869-41297507 GCA_016696395.1 Antechinus stuartii
CACACATTAAGAGCTAAATAGAATGATTTGTCAATATCAAAGATAAAATGCCACACAGAACAGAAATACCTTAAAGGATGGTTTCAGAAGATAGAAAGAGGCTTGACAACATGTCAAATTTTAGGAAAAAATGAATAAATAGAGTAGGGAAGGATGGGCTGAATTAAAACAAGGATACAGAAGACCAAATTTGCTGGAGAATATTCTCACTTAATAATGTACACAGCCAATGAAAGAATCTTGGAGGGAAAAGAGGGGGAATATAAAATATATAAAAACATACATATATATGTACGTTTGTGCGTGTGTGTGTGTGTGTGTGTGTGTGTGTGTGTGTGTATACACACATACACACAATGAGGAAAATTAAACAAACAAAAATGAAAGGTAGAGATCCACACAGAAGTGCAGAAATGCCCTTTATGCCATTTGTACCTTGATTTTTGGCAGAAATCCAATGCGACCTCGCTTATGCTCCAAATTCCGAGGCTCTTTTACTCTGACTCCCAAATGTTTCATGTACATGAGGATCACATATTGCATTGTTGAACTAGAAGAGAAAAGGTTAACTCAACTGCTATTTCTGATAAGAAAAAGTAACAGGATAAAGGTGTGAGTGGACTTTATAAACCTGTGGGCAATATGCTTAAGACAACAAATGAAGCACAAATAATAATCTATAGCTACAAAGAAAAAACAAATCCACTTATGAAGCAATTAGGAAGTCTCTTTGTAAAGGTATGCCACTAGAGGGAGACTGTTATATTATTTATAAATTACAAAGAATGAATCACAAATTAGGATTTGGAGTTTTTTTAATACTCCATTAAAAATGCAGGAAAATGAATGTATTACCTCTTATCTTCTTCAACAGCCTGAGCTGTCATCCTACAAACAAGAAACAGTTTAGAAACAGTAAATTACAATTTAATAAGCTATCTTTTCATCATTTAACATTGATACTTGCAAATCAAAAACAGTAAATCAAATCAGCGATGATACTAAATTCTTAGTACACAGAATTTGGTGCCAGGGGCAGTCTCATACAGTGAGGCTAAAGTCTTTTAAACTTTATTTCATCAACTATTCATGGCTTATTCTAAGTTTCCTATGAAATTTAAACCACAACAGATATTTGGAAAAAATATTTTTAACAAAAATTCTCAGAATATCAGGACAGGAAATCATTAACATTACACACACACACACACACACACACACACACACACACACACACACACACCCCCTACCTGCTTTTTCATACTGATTTTTTCAATCAAGTCTTTCTTATATTGTGATAAAAGAAAGCTTCATTATGTAATATGCCTACTTACAATAGTTCTTCAATTTTGGTAATGATCTGCTCTGCACATGCTCGTTCTTTCTCCAAGGTTACACGGTCACGATCTCGTTCTGCATCAAGTTTGGTCAACTCACTTTCAGCTAAGGTTAGCCCCATACTACGTTTCTGCCTGAAGAGAATGAGATAAATGCCATAGAAGGACACTTGAGAATAACTATCTATCTCTGGGGATATTTGAATTGTGTCACTCTAGCTAATTAGAAGGAAAATGACATATAGTTGCATGCTCCAAACTGATGTCACCTGGAATGCTGGGGGGAAAAAACTCTGAAGATAACCATACATCAGAATACAGATATTATGTCCCTGAAGACATACACTTCTCATAGACAAAACAGAGATCTGAAATTTTAAGCATCTGAAAGAATGGCATTGCATGTCAGTTCTAATCTACTTGCAAACAGAGAACCTAGATGTTTTAGATTGGTTTGAACTATGCCCCTAAAGCTAGGGTGCAGAGGTTTTAAAGTCTAGTTCTATTTAAAACAATCTCTAATGATCAAATTAACTATAATCTGCCAATATACAGACCTAAAATCTTCCAAATGTTTCTGAACTTCAGGATAAACTTTATCTTGCATAGTTTGGACATAATGTCGGTGCAAATCTTCAGGAATAAGTTCTGGCCTTCTCTTCTCTAAAGGAAAATAAGAAAATAATTATTTGTATTGTCTGAGTCATATATACCAAAGGACAAAAAGATTCATACTACCTCTTATGTTAAGTACAATCTAAAATTATTTATTAAAAACTTTACCTCATAGTTTTTCATCTTTGGGTCTGAACTTTTGAAACAAACCTGATGACAAACTATTATCTTTCCTCCAAATTAAATAAATCTACTTGACATGACCTTGTAAAGAAATTACTTGGAAATCTCTCAAAAACAATCACCACAACAACAGCTTTTATATACAATTTAACATTTACAAAGCACTTTAGAAATACTAGGTAATTTGATTCTCACAAAAACCCTGGGAGGTGGGTGCTATTATTATCTTTATGTTACAGATTAGAATACTGAGACAGACAATGGTTAAATAACTTAGCCAGGATCACAAAGCTAGTAAATGTCTAAGACCAGATTTTAAATCAAGTCTAACTCTACTTGCCTACTAACTCTATGTCTTATTCTTTGAGACTTGTGATATCACAGATTTACTTACCCAGGTCTAGAGATATTTCATCTGGAACAGAAACCTTCAAGTGCTTTTAAAAAATAAGGGGTAGGAGGGAGGGAAAAAGGAGAAAAGGGGGAAAAAAAAAAAAAAAAGCTAAGAAACAGCAGTGTATCTTTTCAACAAATGTGTATCAAACATACAAACACATAATAACAGTGATATAAACTAGATTCTATAAGCTCCTTAGTGCTCAACACAGTACATATGATATTTGATCAATATTTGTGGAATAATAAACATACTCTGATCTATGCTTATTGCAAATATTATATTATTTTCTTTGCAAGACTTAAAAATAGTTTTAAGTTCTAATGCTTATCCACATAATGTTAAAATACTGAGAGAAAGGAGTCTAATTCTTTGGGTAAACTGATTGTTATGGAGCACATTTGGGTTTTTATATGTGACCTATCAAATATTTTCCTTTAGAGGGAAAAACTCATTTTGGGGGTTCTGAATCAGATATACTTTCAAAGTACTTATAACAAACATTATATTTTGATTAGTATGTTTTCCTAGTCATTTTGCTATTTAAATTTACAGAGCTCATGCTTCAGAAGAAAGGAGTCAAATGATTTTACTACAATAAAAAATTTTGCATCCTACCCAGTTCTAATCATGAGAAAATACATCATCTGCCGAGAATGCATCAATTCACACTTCATTGTTACCTGCAATAACCTCTACCCCACTGATTTGAGGGCAGGAGAGCAACCAGTGTCTCCCAAAGCCACTATTTAAATATGGTTTATAGACCAACTATCTTTTCATTTCCCATCTATGATATACCCTTCTGGACTTCATCACCTATTGCTTATCAGTTTCATTTTGTGTACTGCCTTCCTCATTTAGGCTATAAGATCTTTGACAACAGACACTACCTTTCTTTTTCATATTTATATCCCCAGATTATAATTCCTAGTGCTAGCCCAATGCCTGGCACAGAATGAGCACTTAATAAGTGTCTACTGAGTAACTTACTTATTCCAATGCATATTTCTGAAGTGAAAAAATGAAGTAAATTCCACATAAATTTAGGTAGTACAATCATTCAATTACTTATATGGAATAAAATAGGAAAATTAATACAATTTATATATTATCAGGGTCTTCTCAGTTATCTCATCAGTATACTGTGGACATTTGAGTTTTCATAGACTATGCCAGCAAGATTCAAGTTCTGGCAGTTCCTATGTAGCAGGAAAAGCTTTTGGTGTAGGTCCAGATGGCAAACAATCTAAGAGCCAGATTAAGTTTAGACAGCTAATCACCAGAAAGTTGGCTACTAGGTGAAGAATACTTTTGACAATAACCTGATCATGAAGACAGTTTATAAAAGGAGGAGTTGTATTTTTTAATTAAGAAAAGTACTCACAGGGATGAAATCATGTTGAATTTGAAATTCTGAAGTAGGTATATATTTTTATAAACCTCATATAAAACTCATAATTTTAGGGTGCAAAATAAGAGACGCTTTTTTCTAGACAAACAGTGAACATCCTCTGTACAGAATACACTCATAGTCATTTTCCTATGTAAATTTATAGTACTTTTCACTTGAAGTATTGTTGTATTTTTAAGAGTTTTACCACCTCTGCTTAACTTTCTGCAATTATGCTTTATTAAATTAAAATAATGAATGGGCTGTACCATATGTGCTTTTACCTACACTTAATTTGGTGTTCTTCTTCCAGGGATGTTCAAAGGTATATAAAACACTTGATTTACATATATAATTATTTCAGTTAAAAATCTTCTAAAAAGATCTACAGCTCTAAAACTGAGTAATAAGTCACAAGAATTTCAGGTTGTGGTTCTAATGATTCAACAAAAAGTTAAGTATATTATAATATAAGAATAATAATAATGTTAGCTTAAGACCCAATAATAATAATGTTTTATGTAACATGGCTTTCTGGGAGGAAGAGGAGAATTTACTAGAGATAAGTCTGAGGTCATAAAAAAACAGAAGATAACAATAAAAACTTATTTAAAAAAATTTTTTTTAAGCCAATAATGATGACTTATCCTGAGATGCTACTATAAAATGAAAATGCATGAAGTCCAAATAAAACTTGGGAAATTTGAATACAACTTAGTATTAACAATTTTAATGAAAATAGGACATTTTACTTAAGAAAAATGAGTAGCTGTGATAATAGTTTAAAAAAATATATTAACTGCTATTCCCCAGTATTTATCTATAAAATAGTCTAAAATGTAAATATTTTGTTATGGAAAAAATCTACTAACTCATTTTTAGTCACATTTTAGGCAAGTATTATATATTATTTGTAATTAGGCAAGTATTAAAAGGATTATGTGTGCATATACATACATATATATATACATTCCAAAACACAAACTTGTGTACATTTATATGTTTTAATTCAATAAATACCTGACTATATATTAACTTAGAAATGTATTCCTCAACAAGGAAGTGAGGCGTCCCCTAATTGATGTTGCTTTATTTTTGTACTCCCTTTAGGGATGTATCACATACTAATTTATATTATATTTATCTATAGATAGATAGACAGATGTCAATGCCTACTAGATTGTAAATTCTCTGAAGACAAGGACTTTATTTATTTGTTATTTTATCTCACACAGCACCTAATACAATTATGCATATGGTAAGTGCTTAATAAGTATGCTTAATAAGTGCTCGGTGAACATTAAAGATGAAAACATTAAATTAGCAACTCACTGCTGCTCGGTCCAAAAAGAACTGATGAAACTCAAGGAAAATGCGTCGAGTCTCCTTGGAATTGGTTTGTTTGTATAAGTCTGAATAAAGATAACAGAGCTGTCGTAGAGGGAAAAACAACAAAAAGAGAGAAAATGAGAGGTCATCATAAATTCAATCTGTTTATTTCTTCACAATATAGTCATATGTCCTGATAAATTATTTTAAGGAATATTATTACCAAGCTGCCAAGAACACTACTCTAAAGGGAGCTTTGTGATGATTTTATTTATCTTTAAATTTGCCTTGCTATGACACATAAGCAGAAGTCTGAACTTCTTGGGTGAAAATTATTCCCCATTCTTCCATTCTCCATCCCTCTTCTCTTCTAATGGTCCTGTAACTGTGAACACCTGGATTTTAAGCTTTGAAAGGAATAAGATTCACTTGTGAATCAGAATAATATATATAACAATGATGTTTCACCAGTGTTGCAGGGTCGAACTGTGAAACTACATGGTGTAGGAACGCAGCTAGGTGAGCAGGGCGGGATCTCAGCAGTTCAATACTTTGGAAGCAGCTGCATTGTCCATTAATCTGTAAAGAAGAATGATTACATTGAAAGACTTATATACATATCCACACACACAATCCTGTGTGAAGAAAGCCCCAATTGACTTAACTGGTTAAATCTGACTTTTGTGTTTTAAATCTGGGTCAAAGAAGAGAAAATTCAAGGCTTTTAAGAGTTATTATAAGGATTCATTAGCAAAGTAAAGTATAAAGTGTATCTCCAAAGAGTAGTCAATATTTCATGATGGTCATAATGGGTCTTTGATGGTGAGGAAATGAATTAGATTAGATAACCTGGCTTTAATAATGGGAGGAGGGGGGAAGAAAGGAAAGAGGGAGGGAGAGAGAAAAGGGAAGGGGAGGGAAGAAGGGGAAGAGGAGGAAGAGGGGGAAGGGAGAGAGATGCCATGGTCACAAAGAATTGGACACAACTGAAAAATGAGTGAACACCAAAGTTATTGTAAGCCTTTTAACTCGGCAAAGGATTTCTTACACCCTTTTGGAAAATCAAGTAATAACCACTTATTGCTCCCTTGGTGCAAAGAGAAGAGCACAGGGCCTTAAGAAGATAAAGACTGATTCAAAGCCAGTCTCAAATACTTACTAGCTGTGTGACCTTAATAAAGTATTTAGGGTCTGTTTCTGTCTCTGATTCTTCATCTGTTAAATAAAGACCGTTAACTACCAACTTTCAAGGATTATATTTGTTTGTTTTGGAGGGGGGCTGGGAGTAAGGATAAAATGAGATAATATTTGCAAAGTGCTCTGTAAATCTTAAAGCATAAATATTAGTGATGGTGGTCAGGATGATGATGATGCACGAGTGATACAGAGAAATGAAACAGTCCCTGCTTTCAAAAACTTACATTCTATTGTGGGGAATTAACATATACATATAAAATCATATTCTAAATGTATATTAAATAAATACAAGGCAATGGAAAGGAAGAAAAAGGCACTAATAACTAGAGAATTCATGAAAAGCTTACATAAAAAAGGTGACATCTATATTAAGTTTTCAAGAAAATAAAGATTCTAAGAGGTAGAGATAAGGAGAAAAGGTATTGCTGGTATGAAAAACAGTCTATGCAAAGGAACTGAGTCAGGAGATGAAATATCTTATATGAAAAACAGCAAGAAGGATAGTCTGGCAGCACCCCAAAATGTAGAAAAATGATACCTAGTAAGACTGGAAAGGTAGAGTACAGCCAAGTTGAAAAGGATTTTTTAAATGATATACCATGTATCTGAGATAATAGAAAGACATTAGATTTTACTGAATAGAAGAGTGGAATGATCTGATCTGTGTTTTGGAAAATTTCTTTGACTGCGATATGTAGAATACACAGAAGAGAGGAAGAGATCAATCAGCAGGATAAACAGAGAGATGTTGGAGACTTGAATTGGGAGGGGGGCTATCTGTGTAGAAAAAACAGAATATATACAAAGAGATACTGTGGAAATAGAAATAGCATGATCAGGCAACTAACTAAGTATGTATGTAGATTAAGGGAGAATGAAGCAATGATAAAAGTGAAAATCTGGCTAAGTGGAAGAATGATGATGCCTGCAACAGAAATGACAAAGTTCATAAGGTAGGTTTTGGGGAAAAAATAATGAATTATATTCAGGACATGTTGAATTTGAGATGCCAAATAAGGGTAAGTCAAGGTAGAGATGACCAAAATAGGAACTATTACCTGACCATAAAATATATGTGATCAACTAGTTGGAGAGTGGGAAGATGAGCAGTATCTTAACCCTCGACATGCAACAAGAGTCTTGTCTTGAGCACATTTACCCTATTTCCACTTCAGTAATTCCACCCTCTCCCACCACTAGCCAACTTTGGTAAGAACCTCTTGAATAAGTTATAATCGAACCCATTACTAAGAACTTCATAGGCATAATTCCCTGTTCCTCAACTGCAGCTCACATCCTAGACAATGGCCTATGAATAAGCTCCAACTAGCACTTTTCATTTTTCAGGAGGAAAGATTAAGTGGTATAGGATGAATAGACAGAGAAGGGTTACAATTATATTGCCTTTCTCTTGAGAACTTCCTCATAGATATTTATCTATTAAGGGTATGGCAACCCTTTCAATTTTTCAACTGTATCATTATCCTCGACTGTTCTCTTCAAAGTTACCAGGAATCTAACTGCCACATCTGATGGCCTTTTCTCCTCAGTCTTCTTTAACTTCTCTGTAGCACCTAACACTTGCTTATTTTATCCTTATTTTGTTCTGTTTTGATTGTGCAAACAATTTTTTTCTTGGTTCCCTTCCAATCTAGAGAATACTCTCTCAGACTCGTTTACTATGTTATCATCTATATCACAATGACAAACTTTGGGTGTGTCCCAAAGCATTATGACTCTTTTCTTCATTCTATATACTCTCTCATTTCATCAATTCCCATGAACTGATCATCTCAATACAGATTAGTCCTACATATGTATGTACACATACACAGCATTATCCCTGATGCATCACTGTTCCTCATCTCAACAGAGTGGATCAGTCACTAAAATTATAATGCTTTTACCTTTATGACATTTTTCATATTTGTTTCCTTCTCTCTACTCAGATACCACTTTACTTCAGTCCCTCATTGCTTAAATTATTACAATAGTTTCCCTGCCTTAAATTTCTCCTTTCTCCAATCCATCTTCCATGCAAATGTCAATTTTTTTCCAAAGTACAGATCTGACAGGGTTACTCCCCTATATGCTAAAACTTTAGCAGTTTTCTATTGATTCTAGAGTCAAATATTATTCTCTTCATTTTATGCTTAATTCTTATTTCTGTGAAAGTAATTGTAATTACTAATACAGAATTACTTCTATATAGTTTATAAATAAGTAAATATGAAGTAACTAAGTACAAATATTTTAGAAGAATATATTTTTAAAAATCTTGTTAATGGGGTATATGATCAAAAAATTTTGGAGACTACTGGCTTAGAAAATAGAAAGTAAACTTAAACTGCATCATATAAGATAATACTATTAATATTTTATGTCAACTAAAATGTGGGGAAATTTAAGTGTGAGGAAATAGGCAACAAAAAGATAAGAAAGATAAGGACAAAATTGAGCTTACATTTAAAAAAAAATACTATTCAAAAAAATTCCAATGGATAATTATGGAGTGCACTCAGTTTTCAAAGTCATATCAACTTATAATCAGAGCTTTTACTGTTAGGGAGAACTTTAAGGATAAAAATAGCAATTTACCCAAGAGAAAATTTAGCATCAAATCCTGGCAACTATCATTTCATTGACCCAGAAAGATGTTAGTTTTTGTTAACAAATTGGGCAATATCTTAAAACAAGTTCCTGCTATAAGAAAAACATCACCTGTTCGTGTTCAGTGCCAAAGTCATCATCCTCTGCTCCAATGATCTGAGGTGCTGTTCGAATTAAGGGACTACCAATGTTTGATTGAGTGTCCTAGGAAAGAATAATATATAAAGAACCAGATGTTAATATTTTAGCCATTTATTATATTATTATCATTATTAAAGCATTTATTAAAAACCTACCAAATGCCAGGCAATATGCTAAGTGTTGGGAATAAAGAGAAAAGCAAACAGTTACTGCTCTCAAAGAGCTCATAATCTAAGGGTGGAAATAACATGAGAAACAATTAAGTACAGTCAAAATACATACAGAATTAAGATAATCAGTACAGAGAAGGCATGAGAATTAAAGAAAAATCTGGAAAGAGAAGTAAAATCATTCTCAGACTTAAAAAACTTGGCTTAGACAGACTGAGAGAGAATGTTTTTCAAACAAACACTTTCAAACATTTCAAATCATGGACCATTGTGCTGAGGGGAAAACAGACGAACCTAACCCTCTTCTTTTTGCTAGAGAATCACACAGTCCTATGTTTTACTGCCCTCTTGGCTACTAAACTTTTGCTATTTTACACTATAGGACAAAGGAACACTAATGGGAGAAAAAAGTATAGGGCCAGGCATGGAGAAAAGAAGGAAGGGGGAAAATACATTTTTAATTTGCTCCTATTATTATCACAT
The DNA here is from genome assembly GCA_016696395.1 of Antechinus stuartii. Lineage (NCBI taxonomy): Eukaryota > Metazoa > Chordata > Mammalia > Dasyuromorphia > Dasyuridae > Antechinus > Antechinus stuartii. The sequence continues at coordinate 41,272,725 of MU174354.1, forward strand.
GTCTATTATTTTGTATTTTGTCTCTCCTGATAAATGATAATAAATGGTTTTTAAGTCATGTTCTAATTCTTTCAAATGTCCTTAACCAATTAAGTGGCTAATTAATTGCTCTTTTCTCCTTTTTTTTAAACCTCATTTTGTCTGAGAAACTTTATCCTCACACCAAATTCTACTTTTGCACTTCTAGATTAAGTCATGAAACTTAGCATACTTAATTGCTGTTTTAAAGTAATCAGAGGTGGTTTAAATAAAATATTTGTCAGTGTAGTTCATTTAGTATCTACCATAGTTTTTTTTTTTTTTTTTTCTTTTTCCTTTTATTGAGAGCTCAATTTAGGGATATAGACTATATAATGAAGGGTTTAATATTCAGGATAGTAAATAACTTGAAAGGGGAAGAATAAGTGAGATTCTCATTAGAGTCATTGCTATTTGAGCATCAGAAAATTTTGCCATTTTTGCTTAATCATATATCTACTTCAGCTGACAAAGTATCAACACATGAGCTACAGAAACCAGGTTTCCTACCATCATTTCCCTCATTAATTGAATCACTGAGATTCCAGTATTGGTAAATGATCCATTTTATGAAAACATATTATTTGAGGCTGATTACAGTAACAGCAAATTATTTAACAAAGACTATCAAAATATTTTTAGTAATTACCAATCAGGCTTGGATAAATGAATTATCTTTGTGCCCCGACATGTGTAATACCACTTGGAATACCTTCCAAATACCTTCAAAACTCCCTTGAAACTCCGTTGGCCTCCTCTCCCCTCTGATATTAGGGCTGGAGGACAGAATATTAAACTCCTCCCAAAACTTTCCTTTACAAAAATCTGGGATCTGAATTTTTCAGGTAATTCTCAATTTTCTATTAGCAGCTCTATTAGGTTTGGAATACAAAGAACATCCTCCTCCTGTTTCTCCAGACATACACTGGCTGTCCTTGCCTCCCTAACACATTTCAGTATCATTTAGAGTGCTGTTTTTCTTTATTAGATTACAAACATCTTGTTTATTTATTATTCCCAATACTGAACACAGTATGTGGCACATAGTAGGTGCTCAATAAATGTGTACTGTGTTGAATTATATTGTAAATTACAATTTCTAAGTTTATTATTTTAAAAGTAAAAGAAGTGAGAAGCTGTGAATGAATCTGATAGGTATTGTGATTTATTATGACAATCATACCTCTTTTTTATGGAAGATAAATATATTTCACTTTCCATCATGGGTCGGAAATCAACTTTTAGTTGTACATTCTAATAAAGTCTTCAATACAATAAAGAAAATATGGTTGATATCAGATAGAGAAGACAAAAAGTGGAAAAGTGAAAACAAGCTCTTACCTCACCTACATGTAACACCATTAGTACACCAAAATTTTTGTTACTATTAAAAATAACGATTGGCTGTCTGAGGAAGCAAAATGCTAAATTTAAGTTCAAGAAGGTCTTTATAATAATAGTATATACTAAACATACATGTAGTTAAAAAAGAAAAAAAACCGGTTCTATCTAAGATGTTTGGTTCTAGCTTCTTTTAGGTATTTTTGAACCTTACAAAACAGTATTATCCACCATGAAATGCTCCTACATAGCCAATTAGCAATACTCCTCCCAACACAACTATGGGACACTGGCTAGATGCAAAGAATGAATAATAGGAACTGTCAAGTTTATCTTAAGTGGGAAGAATAGTTTAAAGAAAGATTTTAGCTGAAAAATATTTTTTGGGGGGAGAACATTTTCAAATAATGGGGCACAACAGAAGGAGAGTCAAGCAGTAGCAAAAAATCCAAATTGTCAAATAAATTAGAATTATATATAAAAGATGATAAGAGCTCAGATCATCTAGCCTCATTTTACAGGTCAAAAGGCTGAGGCTCAGAAAGGCTGAACTACAGTTACCTCAATGTCACATTAATTGTTCATTTGTCTTACTTTTGTAGCATAATTACCTGTTTAATTACTTTTTGCCAAACTTAGCACATTTAGAAGACACTGCCTTCGGATATACTACTTGGGAAGATATCTCAGGTTCCTGGAATAATAATGTGATATTTGTTTCTATCTTCACAACATCTTGATAATGTTCTCTTCACTCCACTCAACATAGCTACCAACCTGATAAAGGCTTCCTGACCAGAGTAGTGTAATGGCCCACTTCAGTGTACAAAATTCTCTACCTCAAATTTCTCCCAAATCAAACCCATCTTCTGCTCAGCTGTCAAGATGATTTTCCAAAAGAGCAAATCTATGTCATCCTCCATTCAATAATTTCTAATGGCTCTATTACTTCTAGGATCAAATATGTTGATCCTATTTTTGACTTTTAAAGTACACAAATTAGCCCCTTTCTACCTTTTCAGGTACATATCACTCTCTTCCATATATTCTACAGTCCATCTATCCCATTCTGGTTGTCCACACATACCTTACTTCACAACTCACTGCCTTTTCATTAGTTTTTTCTCACATGTTGTTTCTCCTTCTTCATTTCTACCTCCCAGTTTTCCTTCAAGATTTGGCTCAAATTCCATCTTTTATCCGAAGTCTTTTCCTTCCCCTCCCTCCCCAACACCTCTACTGTCAGCAACCTTTCTCTCTGATTATGTCCTATTTACAGAATGAGTGTATGTGTGTGCGCGCGCGCACATGTGTATGTGTGTATGTGTGTTTGTATGGTGTATACATAGTTATTTGTGTGTTGAGTTTGTTTAAGGCAAGGACTATTACTTTGTCTATGTATCCTAGTGCCTAGTATAAAACATGCATTAATAAATTCTTGTTGTTGTTAATGATAATCAGAATGATGTTGTGCTGATTGGATAATATTCCATAAAAGCAAATATATCTCAACTGGGCCTTGTTAGACAAGTCGACAATATAAGCAGAAACAAAGGGGAAAGGAGAAACATTTTGGGCAGAAACAGCAACATTTTCAAAGATGTGGAATAGAAAAAGTTCAAGATAAGTTTAAGGAATATCAAGAGGATTGGTAGACTCACAGGATTGAAGATTTAGAGATTTCCCTCTAGTTTTATCTACAGTTTTATTTAAGACATCTAGTCAAAGACTTCTTTTATAGTTAGGAACATGAACAGTAATGGGTTAACTTGATCAAGCTCTCACAGTCAGTTAGATGATGGCAGAGCTGAATTCAAATCTATATGCTCAGATACCAAATTCAGAGCTCTTCCCACTGTATCATGAATAGAAGAGAAGATTTAAAATATTAAGTGGAACTGATTTTAGTAGGACTCTCAAACATTAAGTTGAGGCTATTTTATAGAGAATCATTAAATATTTCTGAGCAGAGAAACAACATAAGCATTTATTAATCATATGCTAAGTTTAGGACATTAATAATAACATTTAATTCCATGTATCATGGAAGGTGAACTATTCTGGATGGCAGACATGAGGAAGAGGCACATTATAGACGAGAGGACAGACAACTTGTGTGGAAGTAGAAAACAAGATATTTTAAGGATATAGAGTGCACGAAGGGAAATAATGTGAAATAAAGTTGAGAAGGTACATTGCAGTCATAGAAGATTAGTCCAGTTATGATCATGTTAGGCTATAATATTTTTATTTTATAGAATAAGCAATAGAGAATGTCTGGAAGTCTCTGAACCTAAGTTGCACTGTCAAACATTGCTTTAGGACAATTCTTCTGGTAAAAGACACAGAGAAGAGAAAGAGTTTGTTGGTATAAAGACTGGGAGGTTATTATAATTATTTAAGCTAAAAAGTGGTAAGAGTTTGAAATAAGGTAGTAGCAGTATAAATAGAAAGTAAAATTTCAAAATGATAATTTAGGAAGATATTTCGGTTATTTTTTTCATATATTCATTAAACTATCATTTTCATTTGTGACATGCAAATAATACTATAATATTAAGTGATTTCATGTACACTAACTTAAAATTTACTACTTTACATTAATATTCTGTAGTTTCTGTTTCTATTTTCACTTGGGAGAAATACAAATAAAATAAGGCTTATGTCTTACCCTCAAAGAACTTAAAATCTACTATGCTATGTTTTGTGTTTTTTTTTTTTTTTTGGTGGGGGGAGGGTGGAGGAACAGGAGTAGGGAGAGTTAGAGAAAAGGTAATATATTAAATTATACCTACAGAATGTTAATGGGGTGATAAGAGCCTGAACTGGGGTGTTTTGTAGATTAAAAAAAGAAAAAGACAGATGTGAAAGACAAATGAACAGGATCAATTACTACTGATTTGATGAGAGTATAGAAGATTTTGAGTCTGAATAACTATGATGGCATCATTGATAGAAGTCAAGAAAAGAAATATACTTCTAGTTGTATGAAAGGGGATGGTTGGGTGGGTGAATGAATGAGTAATGATTTCAGCTTCATATATTATGAGTTTCAGGTATTAATAATATAAGCCAGTGAAAATATATAGCAGTCAGTTAAAATATAGGACTAGAGTAGTGAAGAGAGGTCAGGACCAAAGACATAAATCTGGATATTATCTGCACTGAGACTATAATTAAAGCTATATAAATAGATTCACATATGGATAAATGAGAGGTTGATGTGGATTTATTATTCCTCTATATATACTGCAATGGCATGCAATAACCCCTCCTAAAACATCAGTTGCAGTTCTGAGTATCTGCTTTAACTTTTAGCCTCCAGCACTTCAAAAAGAAATTCTAATGCAAAAGTAGAAATTAGTATGCTTAGTTATTTAAGTTCCTTGATTTTATTGTTGCCTAGAGAAATAATCCTCATATGGTTAGTCATTTAACATTTTATATATTAGTATTGGTTCTAACTCTTTTAATTCAAAACACTAATAAAATCTAACTTTTAAAAATAATCAAAATATTTAAGAATATTCATCTGCATATTTTATGTAAATCCCAAGAGTTTATTTCACTTAAGCACAGAAAACATTAACAGAAAGCGTTAATGTGGCATTAGTTACATACTCACATTATCTGGTATCATCTCACTTTTCTCTGGACTTTCTTCTAGATAAATCCTTTCCTTCAAGCCACCTCTGGGACTCTACCCCCCCCCCAAAAAAAAAAAATCATTGAGTTTCAATAGATATACCAAAAGAAAATCAGGAAAATATATGCTGATTCATAACCAAAGTAAATCTTTTACCTGCTTCAAAAGTACTGATTATAAAAGAAAAAGGAAAGCAGATGGCAAAATATGTGCAGAAACATGGGTGTGAAGAGAACTAAAGTTGTAGAACATGAGAAATATTAAGGGATGTGTTGGTATCAGTAAGACAATATGATAAAGCATCAGCATCAGAAGACTTCAGCAGCAATGAAAATTTGCTTCATTTCTTTCACTTTTCAACTAACATTAAATTTCAAAATGGAAGAAGTATTAATCTTCTATACAATAAAAAATAAAATTAACCTCTTGATCAAATTTAAATATCTCATTTCCAATAGACTTGGGATGGAAAATGTCATCAAAACATTATTTTCATCCTTTTTTTCTGTTTGCTTTTTTTCATTCTCAGGTTTTTTTCCCTTTTGTTTTGATTTTTCTTTCCCAACATAACTTATATGGAAATATGTTTAAAAACAATTGTACATATCAGATTGCTTGTTGTCTTGGGAAGAGGAGAGGTAAGGGAAGAAAGGAGAAAAAAATTTGGAACTCAAAATCTTAGAAAATCGAATGTTGAAAACTATCTTTACATGTAATTGGAAAAATAAAATATTACTGATTTTTTTTAAAAGCCTTTTAAATGTCTCATTGAAGTTTAAAGTTTACCTTTTTAAAATTTTTATCATTTTTTTAATTGCTAAAATTTCATTTTAAAAAGAAACTAGTTATTGATACCAAATTTCTTTAAAGATGATTAATGTTATATGCCCACTAACTATTAAAACCTAGGTTTTTAAAGGCCCATCTATCAACACTAAGATTTATCTTAATTTATTGCTTTTGGGGGGGAAGAAGGAGGTATAAAAATGAAATATAGGTCAAATATTATTAGAAATGTATTAGTCTTAATGAAATCTCCTTTTACTGAATCCATGTAATAAATCATATTATTTTCATAGCTGAATCACTATAAGAATAGCAATACCACAGCAGTAATGTGCAGAGAAGGGACACTAGATGGAAAATCTGCAGGTTCAGTTTTAGTTCAGCATTTTCCACTAGATAAATCTGTAATTATGAACAAATCATTTAATCTCTTTAAGTCCCAATTTCCTCATGTATAAAATAACAGGAGGATTCTCCAAGATCCCTAATATCCTTCCTAATTTTAAATTCTATATAATTAAAAAGCATAATTTCTTAAGGCAAAATGAATTAAAATACAAAAATTGCTCTACACAGAGAAGAGGAAAGAAGATAATGTCAGTCACACAACTTCAGTCTCTTATCTTTTCCGCACTCCAGGATCTTTATATTATTTTTTTGTTTAGGGAGATATGGCATTTTGGTTTTTTCTTTCTTTGTCTGGAGGAGTGGTACTGAAGTGGTTAGTTAAGTGGTCGGAATATCTGACAAGTTGTGTCTTATTCTCAGTGACTCCATTTGGGCGTTTTCTTGGCAAAGATACTGGAGTGGTTTGCCAATTCCTTCTCCAAATCATTTTACAGATAAGGAAACTGAGGCAAACAGGGTTAAGTGACTTGCCCAGGGTCACACAATTAATGTCTCAGGCCAGATTTGAACTCAAGAAGATTAGTTTTCCTGATTCCCAGCCACTGCTGGAAATCTAGTGCATCACTTAACTTTCTCAAAGAAATTTAAGATATAAAAAATTAATCGCAAGTAAAACAAAGAATATATGTATCACTTTATTTCCTCAAAGAAGTTTAAGAGATAAAAAATTAACTGTGAGTCAAACAAAAGAACATAGATCTTTCTTATTTCCTTTGAATGTGAATTAATAAGTATGGAATGCTCCAAAAACTGCAATCTAAGTGTAGTCCTTGGGAGTCCAAAAGCTCCAAATTCAAATTTCATCTCTGATACTTAACTAGTTTTGTGACCCTAAGAAAGTAACATTCTTTTAGCCTCACTTTTTTTTATTTGTAAAATATGAAAATTGGACTAGATGGTTTTTAAGGGTGCTTCCAATTTTAAATTGGCAATCCTATGATCTATCTATCTATATATTTTTTTGGATGGGGGTCAGAAAAGGGAGAGGATGCTAAATACAGTAACTACTAAGAGGAAAGAAAACATTACTAAAATAAATTAATGGTTGTAAATAAAAATGCATGCACTATCACAAATGGATATGAAAATAATTTTATCTTATAGAATAATTTGTTACAATGATTGTCACTATTCTGGCAATTTATTTGTATTCTTCTCAGCTGTCAAACTTGAAATGTCCTCAAAGAATGGCTTGAATGACTTGTTAGTCTATCACATCCCTCTACTCCTTAAAAAGAACATAGGTTTTACCATTCCAACCAAGTCACAAAACTTTAAGAGATTCTTTTTTATTCATATACTGATAGACAAAAGAGATATAATATATAATTTGCAATTTTTTTCTTAATAATGTGGTAAATATTTGTGTATAGTTGACAACTGAGAGATTAATGAAGAAACAGCTATTGACAATCAGAATTTAATAAATGAAGTATATATAGTAAGATTGGGACTTTTCCTCTCAGCAGTGGCAATCTGCCCTATGAGTCAGGACTGAGTCATTCTGACCACAAATGGAATAACAACATGCTTTTAAAGATATCAGCAAATGACCTCCTAGTTCAGTAAGTAGTAACAAGATGCTTATGGGGAAATTCCATCCTGTTTAAAGAAATAACATTAATAGTTGGGTAAGCAAAAGAAAAAATGAGTTTCAAAACTGGAAGTCACCAATACAATACTGTATTTAACAATTTGGTGCATAATATTGCTCTCTTAGGAGATAATGATGTTGATATGCAAGACGTAATTGCATAAATAATAAGAAAAGTATAAAAAAGGACTGAGCTCAGAGCCAGGAAACCAGGAATCACAGGATTTTAGATTCTGAGGTGGAAGGGATCTTAGCAATCATGCAGTTCAGTGTTCACATTTCAAAAATGAGGAACTGATGCAGGCACAATTGACTTATTGAAACTCACTTTAAAAGGTAAATGGGAAATCCAGATCCTCTGCCTCTAAAGTTTTCTAATAATATCAGGCAAGTCACTTAGTTTTTATGAGCATCATTTTCTTCACTTGGGTAACTGACTGGATAATATCTAAATCCTAAGATCCTAAGACTCTTATAATTTTTATAACTAATCTATTATGATCCACTACCAATCAAATAACTAAAAACAAGTTTTTTAAAGCAAAACAAAAATGTAAGGAAGAATAATGATTAAAGTTTGAAATATTTAATACTTACATCTGCAATGTCACTATTGGGTCGAGAACCATCTCCACTACTATAATCAATTCTGCCCAACCCATCACCACTGTCTGCTTCTACTTCACTGAGTGGAAGGGAGTCACCAGAAGTCTTGCTGGATAGAACTATAGCTCCATCCTAAAACAGATTTTAATATGTGTGTGTGTGTGTATGTACATATATAAAAAGTAAAGTGTTATAGGTCAAACATAGTAAATAGTAGGCACTCAAAAAATATTTATTGAAGTTTTTAATTTAACTATAAACACATAAAAAAAGATAGATTTTAAAACAAAAAACCTGTCAATGACTGCAGTGATTTTAAACCAATATGTCTATGAATAAGAATAAACTTTTACTTCAGTTAAAGTGATTGCAAGTTGAAACCATAAATGCAACATAGGAACACAACAATCTATAAATCTGTGAAAACACAAGTATGATTTATTTTTCTTGTCCATTAGTTTTTGTCCCTTGGAATTCAAATTATGACATGGTAGTTTTAGTTAGTCAACTCCCCAATTTCAAATTAGTTAACATTTTGGAAGCACTTAGCACAATGCCTAGCATATAGAAGGTATTATAAAAATGCTAATTAGCTTATCTTTCTTCCTTCATAATTTCAACGAGTCACAAACTTTCAGACACTATTATATAAACAACCACAAAAGGCAGAGACCATATTTTTGGACAGTTATATAAACACCATACTGTGGCATATCTTAATACTCAAATTAACTTTTTTGAAAATCCTTATGTTTTTAAAAAGCACACAACTAGAAAATCCTAGACACTTCAGAATTCAATCAGAGACCTACTTCATCAACAACTCTAATTTCTTACAGGACTTCCTACAAGATCATCAGTTCACAGGAATATATATATCTATATATCTATCTTTCTTATGTTGGACAGCTCCTTTGAAACATTTCTTGAAGGCAAAGCTAAAAGCCTGAGGAACATTCAAATAGCACTATTACCTGAGTTGAGCCTGTTGCTTTGGATAACTGTTCCTGCAACTGAGGAATGTGTTTCTTGGCCTCCTGGATCTCCTTAAGCAATCGCTGAGCAGGTGTGCGGCTGTAATCTTCTTGTAAGAACTGATAAATTATAAAAAAAATTGTTGTTAATCACCAAAGTCTATTCTTCTTGTGAGTATACCAGAGTTCACATTATTGACATTCTTTTGATGAGGATTGCGACATTTCAGCTCTCAAATCTTTATTACAATCCTTGTTTTCCTGACTTCTTCCATGGTCCCATTTCTAGATTAATACCTGTAGCCGTTCCTGCTCTTGCTGTAGCATCTTTCTCAGTATTTCTACTTTCTGGTTGTGAACCACATTGTTTTCTTCCTAAAAAACAAGAAACCAAAGAAAAAGTCAAGCTAAAAAATGAATTTTAAAAAACAATTTCGTGCCCCTGTTCAATTTATAAGTAAGTAATTAGTAAGTACAGAATTTCCTCTATTCCAGATTGTTCTAGGCACTGCCAATTGGACAGACTATAACTATTTCACTTTTTCAAAGCTGAATGATCACAAGAGAATTTTCTACTTTCCACATCTTACACTAACTTGGTTCCTAGAAACGTTAGCCATTAACAGCATTGAATGGAAAAAGGAAGCTATTTACACAAGTAATATAAAAGTTTCCCATATTCAATTTGGAAGTAAATTTCAATCATTTGTTATCACACTTTTTTCATTTCCTATCAAACAGGTTCAATTACATGGTTTCTAAAATTCAAAATTTTAATGCATACATGGTCTCTACTTCAACCCAGAAATTTAAAGATAAAACAGCAGATATCATCATGTAGCTAAGCTCTTTCCAAGACTTCCCCGCCCCCCTCCCCCCCTCAATTCTTACCCCCATCAACACTGGGCTGGTGATTCTCTCTGTATTTCCAGATGTTCCAGGTGAATGGGGTGATGTCATGATGGGAGACATATGTCCAAAGGCTGCTGGCTCCACTTCAGAATCAGCTAACGGGATCTGGGGCGACCCAGGTGGGCGTCCCTGAACAGTGAGAGCTACATAGGAACCCGCTAAAAAAGAAAGTAGGGAAAACAGGCATAGAAAAAAGGAAGGAAAAAAAGAAGAAAATGATATTGATATGGAATTTTTGGTAATCATCAAAGCTTTACAATCAAATAATTAAGGATTGGAAGGAACTTCTGAAGTTATCTAAATCAAAATCTCTCATTTTCTGGGGGAGAACACTGAAGAAGTTCAGTCACATTAAGTGATTGGTCCAGTATCACACAATTACATAATAACAAAGACGATATTAAAACCTAGAGCTCTTGCCCCCCAGTCTAGTGCTGTATTTAATCACATTTCTTCATACAAATGAGTTAAAAATGAAAATCTTTATTTCTCAGGTCTGAAAGGACTGACTACATCAGAAGGTTATTATCATCCATTGATCATCTCTAAAAAGGGTGAGAGGAGAAGAAGGAGGGTTGAGGCACATGACAATTCTATAAGTAAATTAAATTCTGAGGCTAGCTAAACTATTAAAAAAAAAAAAGACTAAAAAGAGTTAAGAAATTTCAAATACATTATTGTCTTTGTTCAAAGAGTAGGCCACCAAAACTTCAGACTTCACAAAAGTCTTACTCTGATGTCTTATGTTGCAGAAATTTCCCTAGGTTCTAAAAAGTTATGTCATCAGAAGAAACTTCAGAAGGTTCAATCAAATTAAAGACACTTTGAATACAGACCTAGAAATGAACTGTGTGTGCTGAGGACTATCCCAGCTAAGTATAAAAGAACTTTTTGCTGAAAGGATGAAGAGAAGCTAATAAATTATTTGACCATGGAAACTCATAAAGCAGACATAAATATAAAATAGTTCTCAGTTTTCTGCAATCCCCTTTTGTTTCTAGAACAAAAATATCAGAGTGGGGAGGGAACAAAGGAGACTAAGGATCATCTTTCTGGTCTTCTTTTTTTAAACCTTCTGCTAACATTAAATGATTGTTGGTATTTTAAGTGTGAGATCCTTATCTAATTAGTTAATTGCTAAGTTATCTATTAAAGACTTATTGAACTGAATACATACTGATGTTATTAAAAGAAATGAAGACAAAAGACAAGAAATTGCAACTATATGGGAGGATGGCTTACAAATTCTCCTTAAGGGTGAAGAAAAGAACTGACAGGATTAGTTTCATTATGTATCTAAAAGTAACACAAAATATTTCATTCAATACTTATTTTCTTTAGAGAATTAATAATCAATTTAGCAAAAGGTCCAGCCATGAAATCATTTGCAATTTGTGTTAAAATTCACTGTGGAGGAAGAGAGAAAATGTGACATGATCCAGCAAACCAAATTTGACATATAACTTGATACCCTGGGAATTTAAGGTAAATATGGGGAGAATGTAAAACCAAGAAAAAATGCTGGAAAATATGGTTTCTAATTAAGAAATAAGAGGTTAATGTATATATGTTAATTAGGAACATCAAAACTATGTATCACAAATGTCTGCTTCATTAAAAGAGCTAAATGTAGTAAATGCCAAAGGAGGGAGGCAACTAAAATGAGAGAAAGAACCCTGACTATGGAGTCAGAGAACTTGTGTTCAAAGTGTACTTTCTGATATTAATTATGGGACTTTGGAAGCTCGCTGGGCTTCAATTTACTAACACAAAAGAGGAGGTGGCATTAGATTAAGATTCCACACAGGTCTAGATGTATGACATTAAAAACTGCTCCCCACCCCATCCCAAATAAGTAAACTATTTCTTAGTACTTATTTTAGAATTTATATCTTATAATTAGCCAATTAGTGACTGGCTACTAGTGCAGAAGTCATTAAAGAATCAATATTGTACATAATCAGATCAATTGGTTAAAAGTCTGATCAAATTAGTACCAATAGAAAAAAAGATAACGACACAATGTTTGCAATTACATGTTCAACTCAAATTTGAAAGGTGAGAAACAGATAATAGATTAGATATTTTTATACATCTAGAGCTGGATAGAACCTTTCTGACTTATTTAACATAACCTTGCCATTTTACAGAGGACACTGAGAACCAGAGAGAACAGATGGCTTGCCTAATAGCAAAAAAGTTATACCAAGAGTAAAAAGGAGAATTAGAATTCAAATACAAAGCAAATACTATTTCCAATATATACTGACTCACACATATAATTCCTAAAACACATATAACTGGGAAAAGAGATGGTCAGTCATGTAGCAACACATATGGGTAACACAAGTGGGGTACTGGTCCATAAAATATTAAAAATACAAAAAAGGCTTGTGTCTACCCAGAATTATGAATTGCTTTTTTTTGTTGAAATTTTATGGAAAGACATGGAAAAGAATCACACTTGAAAAGAAGACATGAATAGTAGAAAAAATACCCACATGGATGAAATCTTATATCAAAGTAACAGATTAGGCAAGGTTAATAAAATTCTGGAAGACAGAAATCCAATTTTAAATGATTTCAATAAACTGGGGAAATAGTCTCACAAAAATACATAATAGTATACGCAGGACCAAAGAAAGAAAATAAAGAATGGGAAAATACTAATTAGACATCTGTTGGGGAAACTATCTAGCTGCCCCTAAAAACCATACACTGGACTGAGGGCAAGAACTTTTTAATGGCATGTCATTTTAGTTGCTCAGATCATTCCCCAGAGACAATTTTTGCTTAAGTCCTCATTTTCAGTTGGCTTTTGTTAAAATGAAGTTTTAACAGAGGAATTACCTACAGTTCCACCATGAAAAAAGTAGTAGTGTCTAGTTTTAGTTAACATATTTATAAAATGATATGAAGAAGATTAGGACAAAAGCAATAAAAGGAATGCTAAACAAATATGTAGAAAAAAGAAAGAAAGGAATTAGACTTGTTTGTCTTTAAGAAAAGGCAGTAATGAAGATACTTAGTAAGAATGTTTTGTAGTACAAAGAGTCTAGGTCTGGAATCTTGTATTATCTTAGATCAGGGTGAAAGTCCCGAGTGTGGGAACCATATTAAAATGTAATTCAGAAATGTTTAACTGAATAAATTTTAAAAATACAATATAGATAATGTTAATTTGTAATTTGTTTACAATTTTCTTTCTCTGTTTTAGCTTTTTCTGATTTAGCTATCAGCACTATATATGTGCTGTCAAAGGAATTTGATATTAGAGAGTTTTGAGCTATAGCAAAGATATAGCAAAAGAGAAGGCTCAAGCTTCCACTAAAGTAAATTGCAAAATTCTTTTCTAAAGTGGGGAATAGATTATTGAGAAGGTGCAGAAGGAAAAAGAAAGTTTAGAACAGCTTCTGTGAGGAGTGAGATGGAATTCTAGTAGCATTTTCTTGTTCCAAAATGCAATTCTAATGCATCCAGGTAAGCACAACTGTAGAATTTCCTCCAGGTTCACCCTGCAACTTGTTATTAGTAAGAGCAGAAAAGGGCAGTGATAGTAATTCCAGGCCGAAGTTTTATAAAAGAGTAATGGCAGGACAAAAAAGACAGGAGAATCAAGAGAACAATGTAGAGCTGAAATGACTGACTATTGGGTTGATGTTGGAGAATGAGGTGAGTAAAGAAAAGTAAAAGTTAATGGTCTAAAAGTACTGAAGATTAAAAGGAATGAAGATTTTTGGTGAGGATGAACAGACCAATTTCTCTAATGAATATAGACGCAAAAATTTTGAACAGAATACAGCAACATATCACAAGAATTATATAGTAGGATCAAATGGGATTTATAAGAATAAACACTCTTTACACAAATAAAGAGAGATCTAAAGAACTGGAAAAATATTGATTGTTCATGGGTAGGCCAAGCAGTGCCATATCAAATAAAGTACCAAAAAAATTATTTGATACAGCCAGAAAAAAATAGCAACAAAATTCAACTGGAAAAACAAAAAGTCAATAATATCCCAGGAATTAATGGGGGGAAAAAAGTACAAAAAAAGGTGACCTAATATAATACCAGATCTCAAACTACATTAGAATAGATCTGGCACAAAAGAGAAAGTAATCAATAACTTCAAGTTTGATAAAACCCAAACCTCCAATTTCTGGAATAAGAACTCACTATTTGACAAAAATTTCTGAGAAAACTAGACAACAATAGGACACAAGCTAAGTATGGTTCAATATTTCACACTGTGTACCAAGATAATGTCAAAATGGGTGCATGATTTAGACCTAAAGGGTGACACTACAAGCAAATAAGAAGTGTAAAGAAGAGTCTACCTACCTGTCAGATCTATGGGGAATGGAAGAATTCATGAAATCTGAACTCACAAAGATGAGTCTCTTTGACTCTAGACTCTTCTATCCACAATACCAACTAGCTGTCCCAATGATTTCTTACTAGTCAAATCTATTCTTTTCTTGGTTCTAATCCTTCATGACAATTAACCACTCTCTCCCTCCTAGATGTTTTTTCTTCTCTAAATTTTCACACCATTATTCTTTTCTAGTTCACCTCCAATTGCTCCTTTTTAGTTTCCTCTGCCAATTCATTATCCAAATATCATGCTCTCAACTCCAAATGTTCCCCCATATTTTTCCAAGGCCCTTGTCTTTTCCCTCTATATCTGGAGTTATATCTAATATTTGGCGTTTTTGGCCTCTTTGGCAGGTGGTGATCATAACTGATCCCTTCTTAGAATAATATTTATAAATGAGGAAAATACATAAATGAAATTACAAAGGAAGCCAATTATGTTCCTAGAACCCTTGAATATATCGATAGATAGATTTCGAGGGGTCCTCAGCCTCAGTCACGAACTCTTGTTCTATATTTTCCTCATAACTCATCAATTTCCACTGTTTTAACTGTTATTTCTATATTGATGATTCTTAGATTGATAAGATTTAAACACTCATTTGAGCAAAAATGTGGGCAGACCAGATCTCTCAGATCCCTTCTAGTTTAAATTTATCATTTGACAAAATCTTCCATTTCTTGTCATCTTTCCTTTCCTCAATCCCAAGAAATTACCTAAAATATGTTACATTTCTTTCAGATATGTTGCTAATACTATGTCAACTAGCATAAATGGAAACTCTATAGAGTTTACAGCATAAAAAGCTATCAGCAAATTAGTAGTGTTGCTCAGATACAGACAACTCTTAACTATTTCAGGGAATGTCCAATTTAAAAAGTCATCAACATTTACTTACATTTGATCAGCTTTACCACTTCCAAATGGTTTGAATGAGTCACTAGAGTTCCATTTACCTATAAGAAAAAAAATAAGAAAGGAATTAGGTATATATGATTACAATGGTACAAAGGACATAAATACTCATCTACAAACTTGAACACATAACACAAAATGTCCATAATATAATGGAGATATGAAACTATTTTTATATTGATGATTCAATTTTCCTTCATCATCATTATTAATATTGGCAATAAATGTGCATTCAATACTATTATGTGTAAGAAAAGGCTTCTTACTATGCAGTACATTACATCCTATTCAAATAAAAAGATATATCACACAATGAACTTTCAAATCTTCCAGAATGAAGTACTTGCAAATATGAGACATTTTTGTTTTTTCACATGAACATATTCCACAGCCATGGTGTTAAATAAGCAAATAAAAAAATAAAGGATTAAGTAACATTTTCAGAAAAATATTACATTTTCCCTTCCCCTAAAACCTAACAAGTTCACTTTCAAACATTTTAAATTAAATTTACATATTACTCCAAAGCTTTAAAACTTAAGTGCTTTCTCATATTTTTTTTTAACATAACATTTTTCAACAAATCTCTACTAGGTCACATGATATATCTGAGGACAGAAGAATGTCTAGTTTACTAGCTCCTAGCATAATGTCTCATTCATAGTAAAAACTTAAATGTTGGTTGAATTGGACTCAAATACAACAAATCAATCCTTTTGTTTTTTTTTAGCTAAATAGTACGCATGGCATGTAATTGGGCTGCTATTTAGAAAGCATCATTCAGCAAAATATCAAAAGAAAAAAAAAATCTTTACCTTGATGATTCGATCACCTGTTTGTACTCCAGCCCGCATGGCTGCTCCATCTAAAGAAAGATTTGGTTATATAAAATTGAATTCAATTCCTTAAATTCAATAAATATTAGAATGGTCTTATTTATTCTTGAGTCTCTGCTTTAGTCTTTGTAAAAAAACAATTTGATAGTGACACAAATAACTGAAATGTCAGGAATCTAGTTTTTTCCCATAAGTAAAGCAGCACACTGTATTTTGGCCATTGTAGCATAACATTCAAGCATGTGTAAGTACGCATGTGTGCACAAACACACATGTGCTTGTGCACACACATGCCTCCCCTCCACATACGCAGGCAGTGTGACCTAATGGACAGAAAACTGATTTCACTTCCAGGAAGACTTAAATTTCAGTCCAGTCTCTCACATATATTAGCTGTATATCACCAAACAAGTTACTTAATCTCTCATTCCCTCAAGCAACTGTAAGTTGCAGAATGGGTGCTAAATGTGTACTGGTATAGAAGTTTTTCCTTTAAAAGCTACCCATAATATGGCAGCTAAATGGACAGTGTCTACAGCTCTGGCTTTGGAGTCCAGAAGACCTGAGTTCAAATTTGATCTTATGCACAGATCACTTCCTAGCTATGTGACCCTGGGCAAATCATTTAACTTCAATTGCCATGCAAACCCCCCCCCACAAAAACAAACAATGCTGTCCATAATAATTAAATCACAGATCTCATCTGAAATGACATACATAGATGAATACAGAAACACATATGCACATATGTGTATATTTATACATATACACACACATTTTAAATAATAAACAAAAACTTCTTACTTTTTGTAAAACACTGAACAAATACTGAGATAATTTCACTCACAGGTGAGTGTACACTTTATCTAATTTATAATAGATACAAGGAATTCTATTCCCCTAGTCTTCTTCCCTGCCAAAAGTAAACTATGGAATAGAAATCTAGATTTTCTAATTTTACCCTTTAAGTTCCTGAGAAATGAAACACTGTTAATAACATGCTTATAAAGAACTGCTTGCCTTCTTTAACAGACTGTACGAAGACTGGATTGTCTCCACTGACTGTCAGCCCAAATCCATTGTCATCCTTCTGGATTATCACACAGCGCTGAACAAGACCTATTCAAAACATGGGATGAGGAAAGGAAGATGTAATATAAGAAAAAAGAAAAATAGAAAAATGGTTATTAAATATCAGTAACCAACCACCTTTTGGAAGAATTACAAAGTAACAAATAAAAATCTATGTAAATAGGGGGGGAAAATATCCAGAAACCAAAAATCCTCCTGAAGGTAAACATCAGTAAGATCACAACCGGACTATATTTCTCAATTCAATGTTAGAATAGAATTGATTGTAAGAATAAGGAAACCTGGCTGAGGAAAGTATTAAGAATGACAGTCTTAAAGCAAAATATACCAATAGTTTTTATCCTACACTATTACAAATTTAAGTGTTTCTTTAATGACAAATTCAAACATTTTAAGATAAACTGTTAAACTCTTCCTGTTCTGCAAAAAACAAACAAAACCCAAAAAAGACACTAAGATCATAGCGATAGTAGCGCTAAAAAGGAACTCAAGAGAAAATCTAATCTAACTCCCTCATTTCCTCATAAGGAAGTCAAAGCCCAGGGAGAGTAATTTTACAGAAAGAGATTTTAAAGGGAAACTCAATTTTGAAGTAAAGTACTTGTGTGAATATGTGTATATACATGTATACATATGCAAACATATACATACATATATAGGGAACATATGCAAACATATAGATATGTGCATACATATAGGGAAAAGAGGAGTGGCAGTGCTGAGAAACAAGACTATAATTATATGAAAGACCTAGCCTACACAGTACATTCAAGAAGGTAAACAGAAAGAGCTAATAAAAGAAGAAAAAGAAGAAAAACCATGATTGGACCATGTTCACCCTCATTCACTCATATGCTTGTCTGTAAAATGAGGAAATAAAGACAAAATTATCCCTAAAGGCACTTTCAACTGTAGTGATTTAGTATATATAAAAATAAAACATATACGAGTATATACAAAAATAAAAATAGGATAAAAGCCAATAATCAGATAACAAAAAAATTCAGAATAAGTTCATGCATAATAAAATATTAAATGGGGGAGGAGAAAAATTAAAGGAAAATATAGTAACTGTGAAGCAATGAGAAAAGTTTCAGATCTGGAATGAGAGACCTAGGTTTGAATCCTGGCTCTGACAACTAACTATATGATCTTGAACAAGTCATGGTATTAATTCTGCTAGTACTCACTTTTCTTATCTATAACATGGGGATATAACCTAAGAGTTAAATAAAATGTGTTTCATAAACCTCAAATTAGTATGAAGTAAGATTATAATGAATATGAATTTTAATTCAATGTTCCTAACAACTTTTGTTAACCTCAAGGAAACATTCTTTCACTAAACCCTATAAAGTACAGGATCTGTAACTAAGATAAGGAAGAGTTAAGGATGTTTTTCTGACAAAAATGCACTGCTACAGAATTACTGGTTTTTTGTGATGTTAGGAGGCAGTTAGCAAGTAATGTAAGTCCCCAATCCTGCTCAGTCATCTGAGCACACACAGGGAGCAAAAAAAAAAAAAAAAAAAAAAGATTATTAGGGGTTAATAAAATATTCTCTTAAAATACAAAAAATACTTGGAAAGTGAAATCAATCACATGTTGGTATGAATGACTTTAATCAGACAATCAGATCAAGATGTAGGACATGTGGCACCAGAATTTTATTGAAGTATTCGGTGGAAAAGGAAGCAAAATCTTGAAGGGTAGGCTTTAGACAATCAAAACATCAGGTGCAGGGGACCATAACCAGGAAAGATACTGAGAAAGGAAAATAAGAGAATGAAAGACAAACTACTTTTCAAATGTTCTAGGGCCCTAGTCTGTCTAAGCTATAATATCAAAACTAATTCTGATAACTCCAAACCTCTCCTTTCCCTAATTTAATTCCACCTTCCTAACCTGGGGATTCTACATCTGGTCTCTTTGAACTCTTTTCACTAATGCAAAACTTATTTTCCACACACACCTTCTCTTCCTTTTTTGTTAAATTCATTAGTAGTCCCCTTCTCCAGTAAGCTAGCTACATTTTACCATTTAAGAATTACTAGACCTAGTAGAGAAGATATATTTTAACAACTTAGAACATTTTTATGCATGTCAAAGAGTAATTTCTGAATTTACAGTATTCAAATTTAATGAAGATCTCCTTAACAAGTACTTATTAAATACCTGCTATATGCCAGGAAATTGATTAGGTGCTCAGGATATAAAATCAAAAATTAAATAGTCCTTGCCTCCAAGGAACTTAAATTATGTCAAGTAGGACAATAAGTATATAGAGCTGCATATGCAAATATACACCTATACCTTTTTTAAATCAAATTATTGCTTTATCTTACACTTTACCTGAAAATACATTTTAGCAATTAAAAATACATCTTACTGACTCAGAAAACTTCTCTTCCTTAACAATCAAAATGCATAAAATTACTCTTCTTCCTTCAAAAGCAACTATTTTCACACGGGATTATAAACTATCAAGCTATTATTGCTCTTTACTTCTTCAATATATAACAGATAATAACTTTTTTATTAATACTTCCTCTCTCATGTCCCAATCCTGTGATCTAAAATTTACATGTTCACCTGAGAAAAAAAAATTTTTTTACAGCCAGTGTTTCTGATAAAGGCCTCATTTCTAAAGTACACAGAAAACAGAGTCAAATTTATAATTCATTCCCCAATTGCTAAATGGTTAAAGGATATGAACATGCAATTTTCAGATGAAGACAAAGAAATAAAAACCATTAATAGTCATATGAAAAAATACTAGAAATCACTATTGATTAGAGAAATGGAAATTAAAAGTTTATAACTATCAGATTGCCTAAGATGACAAGAAAAGATAATGACAAATATTAAGAAAACTACACTAATTCATTGTTGGTGGAATTATGAACTACTCCAGTCATTTTGAAAAGCAATCTGGAACTATTTCCAAAGAGCTAGAATACTAAGGATACTCTTTGATCCAACAGGATCACTACTGTGTCTATATCCCAAAGAGATCATAAATGAAGGGAAAGGACCCACATGTACAAAAATGTTTGAGGCAGTTCCTTTTGTAGTAGCAAGGAATTGGAAACTGAGTGCCCATCATTTGAGGAACAGCTGAATAAGTCATGTGTCTGACAGTAAAGAAATATTATTGTTCTATAAAAAATGATGAGCAGGCTGATTTCAGAAAAGCCTAGAAAGACTTATATGAATTGATGCTGAATGAAGTGAGAACATCATACTAAAAAGCAAAATTATATGATGATCAACTATAACAGATCTAGCTCTTTTTGGCAGTACACTGATACTCAACTATGACAATAGACTTGGGGTAGAAAATGCCATCTGCATCCAGAGAGAGAACAATGAAAATTGAATATGTATATCAAAGCATACTACTTTCACCTTTTCAAAATCTGTTTTTTTTTTCTTTTTTACTGTTTTCCCTTTTGTTCTGATTTTTCTTTCACAACATGAATACTATGTAAATATATTTAAAATGATAGTATATGTGTAACCTATATCAGATTGCTTCCTATTTTGGGTAGGGAGGCAGAAAAGAAAATCTGGAACTCAAATCTTACAAAAATGAAGGTTGAAAGCAATCTTTCAATAATGTAATTGTAAAAATAAAATGCTACTAAAAATATTCTGCAATTTAAAATCTTAGAGAGCCTCTTTGTGTCACTGAGAGGCAAAATGAATCAAGTCACAGAGTTAATTTAAATTTAAACAAGTTATCTTGAGTTCACCATGGACAAGGGCTAGTTCAAGCAAGTCCTAACAAATGCCTCCTGAAATGTTAAGGAAGAAAAGTAAAAATAAACTCTATATATACATAGATATATAAACTATGCATGTTTTCTTTGGAATCTTTCTAAAAATTCAGATTTTAAAGCTAGAAGGAATTGATGAAATCATCTAATTTAGCTTACTTATTCCACAGACATGAAAACTGAGACAAAGAAGAATTAATTTATGGGTCCTAACTACTCAGCTAATAACTGGTAGAATCTGGATCAGAATTCATTTTATTTGACTTCAGTGCATCAATTCAATTTGAGTAAGTCTAATATCACTTTCATTTCATTTCAACAAGTTTTTATTGACCTAAGCACCTAATGCTACACTAAGGGGCAGTGTGGTAGGGATAGAGGACTTGTCTTTTACTCAGAAAGCCTAGGAAAAAGAAGAAATGGGGAATGTAAGGGGATGGAGGTGGGAGTGATGAAAATAGAGACAAGATTTCTGTCTATTAAGTATCTTTCTCATCCAAAATGCAGAACCTAGGTTGAAAGATGTGGAAAATGCAAAAAGTGGAAGATGCAATTTATCAATAATATCAAAAAGAACATAATGATTAAGAGTTGTCTAAGAATGAAAATGATACCTAGCAAGGTGGTTGCCTCATTGGAGAAGAAGCTGGATGATACTGGGCATGCTATATTGGAGATTCCTTAGCACAGTATCTAGCACATAGTTAATGCTTAAAAAATGTTTGTTAGGCATCAGTAGGAATAGATAAATGCTTAGGTCCTTCTGACCCTTAAATTCTGATTCTGCAATTCTGTTATCAAAATGAAATATTAGAAAAACTATCACATGAGAAAGAACTAAGTAATAAAATAATAATAATGATGATAATGATAATAAGTAGAAAAACAAATGGCGGTCAGAAAGTATCATTGAAAGTAAAAGGAAATATCAGCCCTGAAATCAAGAAGACTTGAGTTCAAATCTGGCCTCAGACACTTAACGTTTCCTAGCTGTGTGATTCTGGGCAAGTCGCTTAACCCCAATTGCGTCAGGGGGAAAAAAGTTAACAGGAAAGTAATAAAAAGTGATCTCCAAAGGCTAACCAACCTTACATCCCTAAAATTCAACTGTTGCTCCTTTCAATTAATAAAAATTTTTTTCATGTCAAATGTTTTTTGTCTCTCATTTCCATACTTAATACACATTTATATTTTGCTCCCTCATGCATGTATGAAAATTTTTTAAATCTCTTCCAAAAATGTAAACTTTTGAGATAACATTGTTTGAAACTTGAGGACACTGATTAGCTAATAGACTTGACACTTCCCCCAATCATCACTAACTATTAACACTAACAACAAATTAGACAAAAGGGAGAACCCAATATGGGAAAATCCTTATGAATTAACATTGAAGAAAGCTCCCTTAGCACCTCTGTCCTACTACACAACCAAAAGGGATGCACAAAAGGACCTCAAGGATAGTAAGGAGGGGACAGTAGGGATTACCTTTCAACTGCAGACTTCTATGATATGTCCTTTCAATTACTGATTTCCCCACCCTCGTATAAAAAAAATTGGAGACATTGATTCGAGGAATGCAAGGAGAAGGAAAATAGGAAAGCATGCTGCCTTTTATCTGGAGTAGTCCCTAAACGAGGAATTTCCAAATCTGCAGAGATCTGAAACACTCTCCTTTCTTTCTCTCAAGCTGGGGAGAGGTGGGAGGAAAGAAGGCAGACAAAGAAAAGATGTGAAGCAAGAGAAGAACTGACTGTGTGAGTGGCTATAAAAGGATTTAGGAAATGGCAACTCAGCTGGGAACAATATTGTCCCTTCTCCCCAGTTTACGAAGAACTAAGAACTAATGAAATCTAAACCCCACTAAATGGCAGGAGATTAATATTTCTTTTGAGTTCAACCCTTTATTCACCTCTATCCATAGGTCTATCCACCAGGAAAGAAAGGAAAGTGAAAAAATGAGTGGGCAATATAAGGTAAAAACACAGAAACACCAAAGCTTACAAGAAGAAAACTCAGCAAAAGTACAAAACACCAGCAGATTAATGAACAAAAAAAATGCTAAGAAAATTAGAAGGATGTAAAGAGATTACAAAGCTCTCAAGTATCTAGAAATATCATAAGACAAATGAGAATCAATGCCTGGTGAAACAATCTTGTAGAATGCCAAGAAACCACAGAACAAGAAACTCTAGAATAGTATAAAAGAAAAATGAAATCCATTAAAAAAAAAAAAAACCCTAGGAAAGAAAATATCATAAGGATCTAAAAGTCGTACTTTTTTTTTTTAATTCCATAGGCAGACTAGAAAAATTTTCCTAAGAAGCAAAAGAGAACCAACTTAATTCATAATACAAAATGTCAGCGTGGACTTAAAAGGGGAAGAAAACAACAACAAAAAAAATGTATTTTTTAAAAATAATGCATCTCTATACAAGTCAAAGCTTCAAAGATAAGCTAGACAGAAACAACTTACAAATCATAGTACTCTTAAAATAATATGACAAATTAAAAAAAAAAAACTTGAATAGCATAATGCAAGAAATATTATAAGAAAAATGTCCAGAACTTATTAAGAAGAGAAAACACCAATTGAAAGAATACAGATTGCTTCAATAATGGTTAAATTTAACAAATCCAATAATGAATAATAAATTCTATAAGTGATCAAGAGACCTTCAACTATAAAACAAAATCAAGTTACACAAGATTATCTTGCTAATCACTTAAAACCATAAAGTAGAATGGAACAGTACAAGGTGTTCCAAAAGCTTAAAGCTAATTGATCTAAGATTTTTTGAGATACTTTGCACTAGTGAAAAAGGTAAAGAAGCTCAAATTGCAACCCAAAATGACACCACTTACAAATCTAAGTCTATTCATCAATGAAAAAATATAGGCATTTAACAAAATAGAAGTAGCTGGGTTATTTCTGAAAATAACACATTCATTCATGTTCAAGCATGCACGCATGCACGCACGCACACATACACACTCTCTCTTTCTCTCCCCCCCATAGAAGAAAGTTAAATAAGTTACCAAGGTAACCAAAGGTATTTATTGAAGGTAGTTACCAATACTAATTAGCTAATTCAATTACCCACTTTAAAAAATATATAAAAAAGAAACAAAAAGGTTAAGTGTTTCTAACTTTCAAATAACTCAATAAAATAAGTATTAATAAATTCAATTAATAATTATTTTATTTAATAATAAATTAGTTAATATATTAATAAATAATGCAGCACAGCATGACTTATGCTTGCCAAAAGTATATGTCCCACTACCAAAGGCTGCCCAATGCAGTTGGTAGTCATGATTCAATGTCATCTTAGAAGGAGGTCTTCTGTAATATACCCCAAGAATTTGTCCTAAGTCCAATAGTGTTTAGCTTTTACACACACACACACACACACACACACACACACACACACACACACAGGTTTAGCTTTAGTGTGTGTGTGTGTGTGTGTGTGTGTGTGTGTGTGTGTGTGTGT